>JAAGNO010021813.1:16450-45525 GCA_033439905.1 Ceryle rudis
TAAGTGCAAAAGGTGGCAGAAGCAGCAAGCAATCGCATGGTTGTCAGAAAACTTGTGCAGTGATAATTTCAAGAACAAGATGGTCAACACCAGCCACCCCTGTAGAGTCAAATGTCCGACTTCCTTCTTGCCTGTAGGTTACAGTCCTGAAGACTCGAAGAGAGGAGATGCCTGTGAAGGGGACAGTGGGGGACCTTTTGTAATGAAGGTATGTTTGACAAGTTCAAGCTCATAGAACAGGTGGAACTAGGTCTGTGCTATGCTGAGGTTTTGCAATAGTCTAAACCAACATCAGCGGAGATAAAGACTGTTGAGTGGCTGAAATAAACCTCTCGCACAAGCTGAGCAACTGAGATGAATTTCAAAACAGTATCCATGACTAAAGAGCCTGTGGTGCATACAAGGGATTGATCTGAAAGTTTCTTGCTCCTTATGCCAATCCCATTTTTCTTTGCTTTAGAACCCAGATGACAACCGTTGGTATCAAGTGGGAATCGTTTCATGGGGAGAAGGCTGCGACCGAGATGGCAAATATGGATTTTATACCCATGTATTCCGCCTGAAAAAGTGGATACGAAAAGCCATCGACAAACATGGGCAGTAGAGGAAGCATTTACCTCGCTTGCTCTCAATTTTGCTACAATGCTCCACTTCTTAAAAAACATAAGCATAGAAGATCCCAAAGTAAAATAGTTATACCATTACAACTCAAAGGAAAGCATTCTCCCTTAAAAATAAAAGTTCTCAAACCCATCACCTTCCTTTTTTTCCATGCTTAGTTTAGTTGTGCTCGAATTTAAGCCATCACAGGAGCCAGGAGTACCAACAGAATGGCAGTAGTTGGTGCTGCTAATTACCTGTTATTCTTCAAACAAATTCTCCTCCCTTCTTATCAGCTATAATCATCAACAGACTTTGAACTTCAGGTGATGGCCTCAGTCACAGTAAGCACAATTGTGCCTACAGGCACTGCCCATTTCCTCCCTTCAAGTCAATTCATTTTCTATTCTAGAAACTGACCAAAATGTACTGGAGACAATCAACCCACAGTAACTGTGGCATTAAACACCAATAACAATGTCAAAAATAAAGAAACTGTAACCTGTTTCTGTAAGACACATTGTTCTCAGCTACAGTAGCAGACAACACCAGCACTGCCATTTGGAAGGGTAGCATCTTAACATGTTAGATGCCAGCTGTATGCAATTCATCCTACAGAGGAATAGGGACTTGAATACATTAAGTGGCACTTCCATTACTGTGTGGCAATAGCTTTCTACATGGCAGGTGGTGCTGGGTCCTCAAAGGCATATCTGACACCTGCATAGTGAGATTCAGAAGGAAGCAATTCATGCAGTCATTGTCAGAGGTCCTCCCATAGAAGCATCCTGCACTCTGGTTGTCTTACAAAGCTTGTTTAGAGATCACTCGCAAAAGCTTCAATTCTTCCATGAACTCCTCTTCAGTAGCAACTTGTAGACTCCCAAGGACCCAGCAGTACACATATATTACTGACAAGCCAGTGCCCTCAGCCCAATTTTCTCTTAAAATAATCATGAGAATTGGAAACTATCCTTGCTCCCTGTGACACCATCTTCCTAAAACTCCTCATTCATATTGCCATTGAGTCACAGAAACCGGCATCAGTGAAATTCTGCTGTGCTTCATACAGAATGTTAAGCAGTAGAGCGACAGTATTGAAAGAAGTGACAGTAGAGGCACCAATCTGGAATTAGTCGGATATAACCGAAGTTACTGATCAAATACTGTCTGGCCACCTACTTGAAGATGCCTCATTTGGGAGCCAAAGCCCAATCTGACTGCCCAAAGAAAGCATAAATACCACCTCTCAAAGATATCTGAAGAAAGAAACCTCAAGTGCTAAAGTTCCATGACTGCTTAAAGTAATTGATAACCACAGGTATAGGACAATGAACATATTTGGCCCTTCTAGTGTACAACTTTCAGCCTCACCCTTTCACTGCTATCTAATAATTGGAGAAATTGCACATCCAAGAGGGGAGCCAGGACTATACATTTTCTGGAGTAAGTCACTGTTAATACTGACTTGTTACAAACAATACAGAGGAATATTTTTTTTAAATCCAGTTTAATGTTAATTAAATGTTGTCTGGGCTAAAGATTAGGTTTTATTAATGTGCACAAGTTTTAGTTCAGAACTCCCAGGATATCAAGTCAAACCATACACTAGAAACATAGGGCAAAAACCTCATAGTAAGCAACTATATCTTCTGCTACCCAATTATTCCTGTATTTCACTTCCAATTCAGATGCAAATTTAAAATAGTTCTATGCAGGTTCACAGGAATTGATATTTTTTATATCCTGAGTTAATTAACAAATAGCTCTTCAAAATGTCTGCAGGACAAGGTAAGGGAACAAACAGATTAATTTAAATGTCAGTAAGTTTCAAAGAGCAGCTAGTAATTGAGAGGTAGTGGCAGTAACTCTAGTGCCAGCCAACACAAGCTATTCACAAACAGCCACACTAAGTTTACAAAACCTGAGCACTTGCCACTAAGGGCCAAACCTCCGTTTGTCATACAGCTCTGTTCCACAAGAAAGTGCATGCCCATTTCAGGTTAGGAGAGGAGACTGCAACTACTAAATCAGGGAGGTGGAGCAATGAATGGCATCGTGTCAATTAACACAGGATGGAGCACGCTTGCAAGTCACCTGCTATCACAGTGTACAAACTCACCACAAGCACCAAGCAGTATTATGTCAACGGCAATGCCAGCCTAGGGGTCCTGTAAAAGGAAGATTTCAGCCATTTGCAGAAGCTCTGTCATAGATCTGCTGCACAGGTACTAATTTAAAGCCACATTTTTACTGTAATCAGGCAAGATAGTTTCAGTAACAGCCCTAATGCAGACTGCTGGTCCACAGAGCAAACAACAAAAGCAGCAGTTAAGTGGAACAGATTAAAATCTAGAGTAGAAGTGTGCTATTTTAAGTCTGCCTGTCCAGCGCTTCAATAACTCTGCTCTAGGTATGGAACAGACGTACAATTTATGACTCACAACCAGCTCTCACATGGAAGTGCAGTAGTAAAGTGAAACCACATCACCTCCCCAGAGATGAAAGGGTTTGAAAAGCTACAGTGTATGTCTTAATCTTCATACTTGTAGCTTCTGAAAAAGGCTACTCAGAAAACACTCTCACAACAACAAAAGCAGTGGCTACAGATTAGTCACATAAAATAGTAGTTTGCTGACATCAGATGTTTGAGAGCAAACGGAATGTGGTGGCGAGGTCCACCTGCAGGAGGAAGACTGCTTAACAAAATGAATTCAGGATGAGCCCACTGGCTCTATATCAAAGCTAATCTATTCCGTATCAACAGCAGGAGGCTCTTGAAGAAAGCATCTGTACACAGATGGGACTTCTGCTTAATCTGGGTAAAGGCATCACAAGGACTAAATAATTAAAAATAAGCATTTTGGGAAACTAAAAATATTCTCAACTTACTCCTGGGTTACAAAAAAACAACATTTCAAAAACAAAACAAAAAGCAACTATATGAAAAATGCACTACTGCTCATAGAAATAAGAGTGCAAAGTCTCAGGATTGCATCCACAGATAGGATATATTCACTCATCTTCCTTATAACACAACCAAACCCCAAGGTTCCTGTCCAGAATAGCCTAGTTAAGTTTCTAGACGCCCAGTCACTAACATTCAGGAATAGAGTGACCTCTCTAACCAGCAGTCACTGCTTTTCCTACAGAGGCTGGTATAGTTAATGCAAACTTTATTTACAAAAGACACTTAAATTAGTTACCTCATGCCATGTGTCCATACAGAATCAACAGTTCAAGGGTTATTACACGGAGAAGAATTCACAAAATTAAAAGTGAAATCACTAAAGATCTTCTAAGAGTTAAGAACTAGGAAAAGATCTTAAAGACAATTTTACAAATAAAAAAAGCAAGTTATGAGAAACTAGTCTGAGCAAGAGGATGGTTGTTTACAGGTCTGTACACTAAAACTAATACACAGACAGCCTTCTATTGTCAATGAGATGCTCACTGAGAAGCAGAGTATGTACAAATACTTGTGCCACAATGACTCAACCCCCCCGAAATCCACTGTATTATACATAAACCAGTTTGTATACATTAGGCCTAAATGAGGCCATTTAACTATGAAGACTTCTAGTTTAGTAAACTAAAGCTGAAGACAGCCCAAGAAACAGTGATGCCGTCTCTCTCGCATCTCTATTTGCGACTGCTTTTTATTCTCTCCAATCTTTTTTTCAAGTCATCAATATTAGCTGCTGCAGAAGAGGGTGAAGCCAGGGTAGTTCCAATGCCAGAAGAATGTGTCTGATTGGAGTCCAGGTCCAGATGTTGGTACTGCTCCCGTGACTCACGGAGCTGGGAGAGCTTACTGTGAAGCATATCTGTAGAGGATGCAACTGTAGGGAGTGCTGGTTTAGAGAGCAGAGATGTAAGAGGTGGTCTGTCTTCCTGCTACAGGGGAGGAAAGTGGAGTGTTAAGACAGATAGTGGCAAAAGCCATGTAAGAAGTCCAAACCATAATCAATGGTTTAAAATAATTTTACTATTTTCACAGGAAATAGTAAAAGCAGAGGAAAGGGAAGGAACAAAACAACACAGGTAATCTGCAGAAATAAAGTCAACTGCCAAAGTCGGAACCATGCAGAGCTAACTACAATACTCAATTCACATCATTGAAGTAGTTCATGTTTAGCTTCATGTCAGTAGGGACAGGAAGGAACTACAGTCCTTAAAGACCAAAAATTCAGAGCACATGAGTTTTTTCCTGAGGTGGCCTGCTGCAGTCTTGAACAGCCTGAACTCTAACAGGAGAGGGGGAAGTCTGTGCCTATGTGCAGTATCAACAGCCAAGGAGCTTGCTGGAGAACGAGAAGAGGAAACTTAGATTGACTGGCAAGATCCACTGTTCCAAAGACTTAAAATGTTAATTTACTGCTCTTTTACCAATTGATACTTCAGTCTGGGTTAATTGCCCTGTTACTATCATCTAGGAAACATTTCAAGCCAAAAATATGTAAAACTTCATTCAAAGTCTTCATTCAGCTCTTATGATTGTTTCAGAGCAGAAAGATCTAGAATTTCCATATCATTCAACTCAAGAGAGACTTTAAAGAACAACAGTTATTTAAACCTTTCTGAGACTCAACTATATGGCAGGGAAAGATACTTAACTACAGCACTGTAGAAACAACCTGCACGTACACCAGTGCAGCAAACAGAGGACTGAAACAAGCCCACTTGGCCAAGCAGCGAGTTTAAAGCCATTTGTACTAGGTATGGTGACATGCAGAGTAGCCAGACATGCAATATAATGAAAGATCATCAGTTCTGACTGGAACTTGCCTTTGGCACAGAAAAACCAGTCATTTTCATTCTTAAAAACAGTGCAAGTGAAGTGCCTCCCCATGTAATCTACAAGTGTTGTCAAGTGCAATACCTTTGCATTGTCAAGGCCACAACGCTGCCTGAGGATTTTTAATCTTTCCAAGTAAACTGAAGGCCCCACTTCTTCCCCATTTGTGTTTCCTATAGATGAAGATACAGTGTGGGCAGAAGCAGGAACACACGTCCCCTCCATCTGAGGAGAAATTCCTGGAGGATAAGGGGAATGAGGGAGGGGAAAAAAAAAAAAGGAAAAAAAAGAAGAAAAAAAATTGAAAGAGATTAAAACCATCAAAAAAGTGTAAGTCTCTTGGTCAGTTGCTTGAAATAAGGTGCAATGGATAAAGAATCAACCAAGCTACAAACTGGCAAGCTATTATTACCAAGCTATTTGCATTTGCTAGTACAGGCATATCAGCCCTTTCATCGACAACTGAAAACCAAGAAAAGAAATTGAGACATGTAAGAAGTGGCAGCAGAGAAGCTTCAAAAGTAGTGCTGAGGCTGACAGCTGAAGACAACAGTGGGAGAAAGATGCTGATGTGGATCAGCAGTAGCCGTGATGCCCAACACAGAAGTCTCAGCAATTTTTAGGATGGGAAATATTTGGAGTCTTCTGTCTTTTAAGTTTAGTAGTACTTCTGGGCAGACCTCACCAGTGATTCTAACTCCTCTTTACCTCTCATACAGGTAACATAAAGCTGCTGCTTCTTCCAATTCCATCTGAAATATTGATTTCTGGAAGGCATGCAGCAAGATTTTTAGAGCTTCTCTACCAAAAGGTGAGGAAGGGATTTTACATAATGAGAAAGCCTTTCCATTCTGAAATGAATGGCAAGTTCCAAGACTTAGTGCAGACACAGATTTGTTTTCACTAGTTTACTACAAGGGTATTTAAAATAGATAAAAGGAGAATGATGGTTACTTTTGTTTCAATAAAGCACAGTTGCAAGAGCAAACAGTAACTTTTATTATATCAAATTATTATAGTTAGGAAGGGGGAAAGAAAGACTAAATTGGGGCATGTAAATTCTGTTTTGAAAACTCTTAACGGTTGAACTAAAATTTCTTGGTTGTACAGACTTAGAACAGAAAATTCTGTCTTTCATTCCATCTCAGCCACATTTAGGAGGTTCTGAAAGAAACTTACATATTCTTCCTGAAATAATTTACAACACAGGGATAGGAGAAGGAACATTAGTAGGAAAAAAAGCTAAAGTCTCACAGGATACTGTGAAATGCAAAAGTTCAAGGTAGCTTTGCCAGACTGTGTATCAGTTTTTACTGTCAACTATTTCTCCAATATTGCATTAAATACTCATTTGTGCTTATCTGCAATGAAAAGACTCACTAGCAAACTGTATTACAGTAATCTATCCAATTGAAAAGCTGATTTATTGGCAAAGGGTCATCACAAAGACTGCTAGAAATAGTTCAAGTTATTTTAAATAAACGTCTCAGTTCCACAGTACGCAATACTTTACCAAAAGCCTCCTGTACCACTTTCATAACAAAAAGGTAGAAGGAGAATCAGACAGCTGCTGCTGTTATAAACCAGCTTATTTTTTGCAAAAAGAATTCTTGTATACCAGACACAAAGCACAGGCTGCTGTTCAACCCACAGCCCAGGATATGAATTAGAACCATTTGTTTAACCAAGCCTTTCAGATGTTATGACCACCGTCACGCTAAACATAGTAAACACATAGTCCTTGCAAACAGTGCCTCATGCAGTAACACAAGTGCCACAAAAATAAGTGACTTGCTTTGGAAATCCGGAAGTATCTGCAAATGTTAGTTTCTACCGGGGACATGGAGCTGCTCTCCTCATGTCACCACTTCTCATAAATCAATCACTTTTGCTATAGCATGTACCTGTAGAAGTTGCAATTCGTCCTTTTCCCTCCCGCTCCGTCTCTATCAGCCGGAGGCCTCTTTCCACATAGCTCTGGAAGAACTGAGAGGAGTTTTTCAGGAAGGGCTCAATGTCTGCATCAGAGTACTTCTTTTTGTATTCATACAGCTCTGCCAGACCCTGGGAGGGAAGAGTTCCTCTGCATTACTATAACTGCTGCATACACCATTCTAACCTATCATGCCCTCTTCCTTGCAGGAAGGGAGCACTTACCTCCTTCGTGTTCTCCTTGGAGCCAATCTTCTTAAATATTTCTGCCAAAATATCGTTAACTTTGGCCTTTGACGCCTTTTCCTCCTAAATAAATAGAAGAAGTCTTCTAAGACGAAGTGAATAAAAATGAAGGGAACTTAAATGAACCCAGTGCCATCAGACCCGCTAGCTGGATACAGGGCTTCCAAGACAAAGAAAACCTCGAAGTGATAATGATTTTACATAGCCACTGTTTACACAGAACAAGAGTAAGGACATAATCAAGCTGTTGGACTCCTTCTGAGAAGTCAGTGTTGTGCTTAACCTTTCGTAGCTTAGGGGCAGTATCAAGCAGCATTAAACCTGTGCTGCACACCTGAATGTCCTGGAGAGCATTTCATCCCGGGATACGCACAGAATTTTCAACTAATAACAGAAATGCACTGCAAATTTCCAACACAGACATAGATAAAAGTGAAACTACAAGAGTATTTCCACCACTAGTTGTGCATTGAAAAGGCAACTACTATTTTATATTCCATGATCACAAAATTAAGCTTGTTTCTTAAATGAATTGCTTACATTAATTTTCCCTATCAACGCATTTACATTACTTACTATGCGAGAAGCCCCCTTTTCTGTATCTTTATCAGCTTTGCTTCCAGTCTGGTCCATGGAGTGTTTCATTACTCTACACAGGTGAGCCTCCAGCTCAGACTCATTTTTGTTGTCTATCATTGTTAAATGATCTAAGATCTAAAAAGAGGAAAAAGGGATTGTTTGGTTTTTTTTAAGGAAAAAAGCTTTAGAAACTGCATAAATGTCCAATTTAAAATTCCATGACTAGTGAACTGCTCTGACCTTGGGCCCTTTCAGCTTGCACAAGGTATGAAGCAGAGTCTTCAGTGTCCTTATAGGAAACTCACTCTTACATTGCTTCAGCTTCTCTTTAGGAAAGACCTTCATAAAAATGTGGATATCCAGTAGAATTCGATCCAGATTGATGGTATTAATGGTTTCCGGAAGAAGACGCACCATTCTCCATAGACACTGGAATGAGAGGCTGACTTAAACCAAGACAACTTAAGGAAAAAACATTTAATTACATAAGGAGAGGCTATACATAATCATCATCGAGCCATTTCACTCTGCTACCATGTACAGACTCGTATCATGTCTACTCAAGCTATGCCTGCTTCTGGAACGTGCTTTGTAACTAACTTTGCTGCATCCAGATCCTTCTTTAGAGCTGATGCATAAAAGTAGTGCTGACTTGTCAACAACAGAAGACTGAATGCTTTGAGCGAAGAAACGTCAGCAGGTAATGCACATGTGCTATGTACACAAACCTACAGCGCTGAGTTCTTCAGGTTTAGTCTAATTAAGAATGCCCGAGTTCTTTTTAAATCCTGCTAGTTACAAAAGTGTGCTGTATTATAAAAAAAATTAAAAAAAAAAATAAAAATCACACCCATGCTTTAAATGCAGATGTTTCCATGATGACTCTGCCTGTCCTTACAGATGACAAAATACAAGCCAGCTCCAGCCTGGGACTATTAGAATGCATAGCACAGTGCTGTGCTTAAGCAGCTAAGGCCATAAGGTGACTGCACACTGCTGTATGGAGTTTATATTTGTATATACAAGCTTCTTTAACTATTAGCAGGTGTTAAGCTCCCTCCTAGCATAAAGTCACAATATGTAACATATATTTATAAAGATTATAGACATTAAGAAATATTTCAAGTTATGGCCACCATGGTTTTTTTTTAAATGTATCTGTTCTTTCGGGTAAATCGACTCCCATAAACCAAATAAGTTCAAAACATCTGCTACAGGCTCACCTTCATGACAAGTTCTGAAAACTTAGGAGACTGGCTGGCTGTTGCTAGCAGACTGTCTTGGAGCAAAACAAGCAGAGCACTAGAAGGAACAGATTTATAATAGTTACACAGGAAAAGCAATACACATAAAAAAAAAAAAAAAAGATGCCAACTCTCCACAGAATACCACACCAGAGACTGGGGTTAGTCCATCCATTTACATCACTTTGTGTAACAGCTGCTTCTTTCTTTCCAGTAGGTTCCAACAATTGAAGAGGCAGTCTACAGAGTAGACTAAACTACAGAGTATATGGAATCATACTAAGCTAGTTCTTTTAGCACTCCTCCAGCTGTGCAGATTATGCAGTCAAATCCTGATCACCACTGATGATCAGCAATAATTCTTCATTAGACAGCTGAACGATTCTACAGACATCATACTTTTCTTACAGAATGACTAAAACTCAGCCATTCAAGGAACACATCAAGAACGGGTGAAGAGAAGCATCAATTGCACAATTGTCATTATATACCTCAAGATGTTGGTCTGGTCAGACTTTTCCAGCACTTTCACTACCAAGAGGTTGACCGATCGAATGACCTGCTCACCCTCCTCAAGATCTTCAACCCGAGAATCCAACATTAATGTAATAAGACCATGCATTAGGTCTTTCAGCACACCAGTAGAGGCCTCTCGTGCCAGACTCTCTATCTGAAATAGCTACAAATGGAAGACAGTATTAGAACTTTTCCCTGTGCACAATGCTACAGCACTGTCAAACCGTTTGATATTACTTTGTTCCCCCCATTAAACAATAAAAAAGCAACTAGGAAGAAAGTTATATCTACTGAGTGACTTCTGAAAATACTTAGGCCACCAACTAAGTACTCAACAGGTAAGGAATAATAAAACAGAGCTTAACGAAAGTGTTAGAATGGCTGTGTTCTGCAGAAGCAACAGACCTCTTTCCCTTCCCCAATTTCTCATTCCCCGCTCCTCTTAAAAGGTTCACTGGCAAGCAATTAGCAACAAACCTTCATAAATAAGACTCAAAATTAAGCTAACCTAGGTACAGCACAGACCTTCTGAACAGAAATTTGCCCTTCACCATGACTTTTAGCTCAAAGCCTTACCGAGATCATGCTCCCAATAATACAGCTGTAAAGTTTGACAATCTCGTCTTTGTCTAGCTTCTCATCCGCCATGTGCGTATTGTAGATTAGCCGAAGCTGCATAAATGTAGCTATTAGGAACTGGTCAATGTGGCCAGACATGGCCTCTGCTTTGTCTTCCTGTCTGAGAACCTCATCGATCTAAGAGTTAAAAAGAAAACACTTAAGTCAAGAGAATGCAAAATAACTTTTTTTTTTTCTATAAGAAAAGTCTTGCCCTGACCAATCCGTTTGCCAAAGCACTTGGAAAGTTCTGAACTTTCACTAGAAATCAGTAGCCAAAGACTTCTATTGCTATTCCCGATACAACCAATCACTGATCTTTTGGAGAACTACAATCCTATCCCGTATGCAAATGAAAACATGAAATGCTGCTTTATGGATTCTGGAATTAACAGCTTTATGAATTCTTCTAGATTAAATACTTCTAGGTACTTAAAGCCACCCTAGAAACGTGTTATAAAGCAAGACAATTATTTTGCTGAAGATCTATAAAACAGTTTAAATGTAGAATTTAAGTCCCACTGGCTTAATTGACTTTTTCAAACTTATAGCACAGAAATTTGACCAAAACACTTCCCCCCCCACCCCCCTTAGTGCTTCTGTGTTAACAAGTCTATTCTGCATCATCCAAGTGGAATTTTCTATGGCTAATGCGAGTCAGATGGCCCCTGTGCACTTAGTTTTGTCATCAGGGACATTCTGAGCAGAGTCCACGTCACCCGACATGATTGCTCCACCACAGTGCAACTCATCACCCTCGCAGACGAATAGTTTAGCACAGTGGGATTAGCTGCTACCTTTATTTGCTTACCTGTGCCAGAGCCTGGATGCTTGTATTAATATCACCACTGGCTACTTGGGAAATGACAAAGTTGATAGTAGAAGCAGTGTTACTGTGCATATCATCAAAGTGTGGGGACACAGCACGGATTCTAAGCAATGAAAAAAAAACCCACCAACAAAACAGGATTCATTACTCTTTGGAGAGAGAGAGTTCTAATTTACACTGAATTGCTACGTTTCAATGACTGTTTAGAGACAAGAGAGAAAGGACTTAATTCTTCACCAGAGGTTAAAAGGAATAATTCCTTCCTTGAGTATTATGTCTGTTACACTACTTGTGAAGACACTGATGATGCATTTACAAACACAAGATCCTTTTACTAATAAAACCATATAAACAGAACTTAGGTTTTTTATTAGAAGTAACTGCTCCCCGTGTTACAGAACAGTACATCAGACCATCACTTTAATGCCTCTCCTCAAATTAGCTAACAGTACCTTCTTGTGTGAACAAGGGCTGGAGAAACTATCATGGTCATTCAGCTTATCAAAATAGTTTAAGTAGCCCTATTGGCTTCACTTAGGATTTAAAACTAGACTCACTTAGGTTCAGGAATCAAGACTGGCTCAAAGATGTCATCTAGTTTGTGCTGTACAAGTGCTGGCATCTCACATCTGACAGTACCATTGTCATTTTCAATTTCATCAAGATCCAGCTGAAATTCCCGTGGAACTGCATGCGTTGGCTCAGAGTGACTGCCCATGTTGCGATTTTGGCTATAGAAACCAGGAGAGAGGTGTTTGTTACGTATACACAGGAGGCGAGGCACTAGCATCCACTGGTATCCCTAAAACTCTCACAATAGAATGGCGCAGATTCTGCAGTTCTGATTTTATTCAAGCCCCCTACTAACCCCTTTTGACTCTCCTCCAGCCATTAGTAAAACAAGCTTTTGCAGGCCAGAAGAGCAGGTGCTAGTTACTTGCCTTCCTAGTTCGTCTTATAACCCACCACAAGACTCCCTGTATCTGCAATAGGTATGCACTGGTTCAATTTAAGAGACACCTAGCACAGTTTAAAGTCGTATTAATTGAATATAGCATTAAAGCTTGAAAATCAACAAGTGCCTTTTTTTTTTCCTAACGTTGGCTACGATGAATATGTACATAGCAACCTTATGAGCTCATCCAAACCTAGGACTCCTAGTGTCCCACGATTGTGCTGCATATTAGAATTTTTTTAAGGAAATGTTCCAATACATAGTTCTCAACAGGAACTTGTATTTTAAGATAATGAGCAGGTGGCAAGGAATACAGTTTCTGAGCTTTTTATTTCTGGTGCTGTTACCCCAAGCTCTACAATTCACACATGCTCACCCAGTTCTGTGCTGTATGTTTGCCCTAGCAAGTTAAAAACAGAGTCCAGTCAGCACCAAGCTTAATGTAACACATAGAAAGTTCTCCCAATATTTCTAACAGATACTTTGATCAAGTCACCTTGGCAGAAAACCATATTTTTGGTTTCTTTAAGTCAGAGACTTGTAAATAACCTAGAACTGACCATAGTAAACCTCTCACCCTCAGGAAGGGATGACTGGGATAGAAATCGAAAGATACAAGAGCCTTGCTACCAAGGAGTTAGTGGGCAGTACTTACATCCTATAAGTGCGATACATAATTCTGTCCATGGAGAAGCAGTGAAAAAAGGCACAAGACCATTTAGAAAGATTTCAAGACAGACAAGACAAGAAAAGTTTCAGACATTTTGTTTTATATTCTTTGGCCAATTTGCACAACATGCAAAGATGATGATACAAGAACTAAAATGACATCGCCAGACATGATATTAGCACATACACTATGTGGGCTACAGACCATAACATATCATTACATACTTGAGTTTGGAGGACATGTCCTCAGCTGGTCCCTTCCGCAGCATGCTAGCATTAGCACTGATGTTTTGAGTACGCTGAGGTTTCTCCTCTGCCTGTCTCACTGGAGCAGCAGATGGTCTCTTGGCTGATCGTTTTATTCTTTCCTCCAGCATGCTCATGTCCTTCTCAGAAAGCTGTAACACACAAGGCTTTCTCTCAATGGGAGTTGCATGCATTTTACAAGTCTTGGTCACCTACAGGAGGTACACCATTAAATACTGTATGCTGAAGTTCTCTAATACCAAGGGTGGGGAACTGTCAATACCACCATCTAGCATAAAGCTAATAGGGCCACTCTGGACTGCCACATCCTACTTCAGGAGCTAACAAGCCATACTGACAAGCTGCAATACTCAGTACAGCTATTTCTAGCCCACGTCATTTCCAAGAAAGAAGTCATCTTTAATTCAAACTACAGTACTATCATGTGTTTCTGCTTGTGTTGCTGCAAAAGAGCAAATAAAAAACAATCCCCACCCACCTCTCTATATCCCCTATTAGGAGCCAAATGTACTTGTAATTCAATCTTAACACAAAGTAAGCCAACCAAACACTCCAACTCACACAGGGAAAAGAACCATATTTATCTGCTTACTTATAAGACTGAAGGTTACCCAATAACTACCTTTGAACAAAAGTAGCTGTGACAATTTTGTGGGGAGTACTCTCCCAGCATCCCTATGATTTGGAAGCCTTCCTGAAAAGCCCTACATTTTGGGACTAGATGGACCATACTGAAGCTCAGAAAGCCATGGTTAGAAGGGGCTGAGTGGTTCAGGTGCTAACAGTTCTTTTCTTAACCTTGAAAATCCAAAAGCAAATGGACTATGGAACAGTGAGGAGGCAGCAGACTGCACTCAGAACACTTAATGGGAATCCAAAATGTAGATGAACATGGAACATCAATTCTCATGGAGATTGTTACTAAAAAAGTCACAGTAAGTGTCAACATTTTGGGAAGTTAGAAAAAAAAAAAAAGGCAGCCTCGATTCCCTGCTCATCATATTCCATTTCCAAAAAATATCCATCCAATAACTTGTACGCACTACGGCATACAAGGCAAAACAAAAAAAAAATGGTACACGCATTAACATAGCTGTCATATTCCAATCAGTTTAACTGCTACTGGAAACATTACCAAGACCACATTTCACAGGAAAGAATGGTCCCACAGCTCTTGGTTCATTAAAGTTCAGTAATCTGTTATGCACAATAATTTTAGACAACACAGTGGACTAGTTTTCCACCACTGCCAGAGACTGGGAATTGAGTTTTGAAACCTTTAACTTTTACTTCATCTTACATGACACGGCCAAGTATGAATTCCAGAAAACAAAAGAGCAGCAATACAAAGCAACACAGTACCGACGCTGACCTTAAGCACTGGAGTGCAATACAATAAAGCAAACTAACTAAGCTTACCAGATTTCAACTGCTAAGCAGTTGGTGGAGATAAGCAAAAAAAAAAAAAAGCCGAGAGTGGAGCCCCAACAACTAGTTACTCTTCATAAACAATTTAATTCCCATGGAAGTCAGCGTTTCACTCATTTCTTCCAATTTAGTTTTTCATTCATGAGCATCCAGGTTATATATATAGCACAGTAAGGAATTAACCAATTAACTTTGAGGAGGTATGAAGCAAGTTATTTTCAACATTACGAAATGCTCTTGACACAACAGCAAGATGTACCATGACAATCACAAGCAAAACAGCACCGAAGGTGTAAGGATTTGGAAAACAAACCAAAAACCTTATTGCCAATTACACTCACATTTCCAATCAGCTTGAATACTTGGTCACCATGAACATTATAGACAGTCACAATGGTGTTGAGCGCAGCATTGCGCACAGTGTTGTCCCTGTCACCAATATGAGTGGCCATTTCTTTCAAGGCCTTCCCTGGAGTTGGCTGGCATACATTCATGCCGTATGATTCAACCAGACATCCAAGTTCTTCCAGGCATTCTAAAAGAATGAAATGACACATGTATATTAAAATTCAAAGGGGCTGGGAAAAGAGCCCTTCCAATTTCTATGTTGCTTGCACAACTTGACCATTCACTGTAGGGAAACGTTAATTACTATGCTGATAATAGACTTCAGGTGACTTATAGGATGAAGAGTAAACTAAAGGTTCAGACCACTTCACACAGCATCCAGAAGCAGTCAGTCATCCCTACACCCTTCAAATATTTCCCATTACCATATACGAGCAATGTTAGAGACAACATCACACCTCGGCAGTTTAGACGGTTGTGAGCTTGCAGTCCTGCATTACATATATAATTTAAGTTTCTGGTTATATCAGTTTAAGATATTTTTGAGGCAACTAGGGAGTTGATTGAACTACAAACACCATACCACAAACAATTTCTATAATAAAGTTGAGACAGATATACAGTGTAGAGACATTTCTTTCCACAGTCTTGACAGATTAACCCATTCCTCTAGTCATTTGGACAATCATATTGTCACTGTTTCAGTAACAAAATGAGCCTACTCAAGGGAGACTCAACCTTAATGCTGACAGCAATTTAACTGATTGCTCATCTTTGGAAGGTACAGAGACACCGAACATAAAAAGCAAACAATACTACTTTAAAATCTGATCCTTTAAACATTAAAAGCGTTTGCCTAAAATGTTATACACGGACAAATCTCACATTCCACCAATGTTGTTATGCTGGGTTTTTCGAGATGCAAACCAAAGCAATTTCAAGTAGTTTGCAATTGCCCAGTTGATCGTGCCATTTCCCACCTGCACGCTGCTTTGAGTTTTTGGATTTTGTCCCCTCCATGATGAAAGTGAACATCTTGCTGGCTGGATAAATGAGACACATCCTGTTCAGAATGGCACGTACATCCTTGCGGATCACATCTTTTGGTTCTCCTACCTAATGGAAAAGTCAAAAAAAAAAAAAGAAAAGGAAGGGAAGAAATACAGAATATTTTAAACAGTCTCACGACACTGCTGATTTGTCTAAACATTAGGAAAGCTACAATTACTCTCAATGCAAAAATATTTTTTGATAAATGGCTTTTAAAGGCAAATAGGCAATATAAAAATCATAGAATCGTTTGGGTTTGGAGAGCTTTAAATTCATTGAGTCCAATCGCTAACAAGTTTACAAGTACTACTAAACCATGTCACTAAGTGACACATCTATACATATTTTAAACACCAGCAGGGATGGTGACTTGACCACTTCCCTGGACAGCTTGTTCCAGTGCTTTACAAACCTTTCAGGAAATAAATTTTTCTTAATATCCAGTCTAAATCTCCCCAGGGGCAATTTGAGGCTGTTTCCTCTCATCACTTGCTACCTGGGAGAAAGAGACCAGCCCTGACCTGGCTTCAACCTCCTTTCATGGTGCTGTCAAGAGAGAGGAGGTCTCCCCTAAGCCTCCTTTTCTCCAGGCTAAATAGCCCCAGTTCCCTCAGCTGCTCCTCGTAAGACTTGTTCTCTAGACCCTTCACCAGCTTAGCTGCCCTTTTTTTGATCACATTCCAGCACCTCAATGTCTATCTTATCGCAGTGGGCCCAAAACTGAACACAGTACTCAAGGTGTGGCCTCAGCAGTGCCAAGGGGGACAATCGCTTCCCTAGCCTTGCTGGTCGCACTACTTCTAATACAAGTCAAGATACTCTCCTGGCTTTCTCAGATGCTTGGGCATGCTGCTGGTTCATATTCAGCTGGCTGTTGACCAGCACCGCCAGGTCCTTTTTCAGCAGGCAGCTTTCCAAACATTCTTCCCCAAGCGTGTAGCATTGCCTGGGATTGTTGTGACCGAAGCACAGGATACAGCACTAAGCCTTGTTGAGCCTCATACCATTGTACTCAGGCCATGGATCCAGCCTGTTCAGACCCCTCTGTGGAGCCTTCCTTCCTTCCAGCAAATCAGCACTTCCACCCAACTTGGTGTCATCTGCAAACTTACTGAGAATACCCTCAATCCCTTTGTCCAGATCATTCACGAAGACATTAAGCAAAACTGGCCCCAAAACTGAGCCCTAGGAAACACCACTTGTGACAGGCTGCCAACTGGATTTAACGCCCTTCACAGTAAATTTGGAATGAACATATTACAGTGATTGACGGTAAGCTGCAATAAGGTTAGTTTCTGTACAATGAATCGTACCTTTAGGATAAGATATGGGATGAAGGAGGATGCTTCATTTTCAGTAAGATGATACTCTTCTTGACTCAGCAAATTGAAAAGCAATTTAAGGTATTCAAGTGCTTTCATCAAAACACTTGTGTTGGTATCAAAGAACCGCAGGGTAAGCCATTTTAAGATCAGATCCAGGCAGCTGATAACTCCATCTTTTTCACTCTCCAAATGCTTGAAGAGAGTTAAAAAAAAAAAAAGGAGGTTGTGCAAAATGAAACACCTTGTTCAAGAAAAGGCCAGAGAATAAACAAAAGCTATGCCTAATAAGACAGTCTACATTTATTGGTTTAACTTATAAGGCTTTTCTGAAATTTTAGGAGAAGTTTCCAAGTGAGGAAATTTTCCCTTCTCTAAGAAACAATTTTAGTAACAACTCCATCATTCCTCTGAAACCTTAATATATATAGAAATAATTTCCAACTTCAGAGAACAATGACCCCAGCTCCTCAGAGAACTCCTATTTCATTTTCATTCCAGCAGAACCTTTTATAGCAGAGAATAATTAATAATACAAATATATAACAAATAAAAATTTAAATAATTCATAAATTCAGACTTTTGTAGCAGGTAACAATTTCATAGCAGAGAATAAATCTAATTCTAATGTCATCTTATTACCACAGATCCAAACTCACCTCAATCATAACAACCAGTGCTTTATTGTGGTGCTGAAAATCTGCATGAAACATCTCATCCTGTAGCCATTTGGCCACACAACTGGACATCTGAGTTTTTAGCTGCTCAATATATTCATCACGGGGAGTAGTGAAATTCCACTTTAACACCTGTAAAAACCAGCATTTGGAACTAAAGCAAGCAATATATTTGGTGGTTATCTTATGTTACTATCCTAATTATTATCACTTAAAGTGTTTATGGTATAGCTAGGCCTTTTTACTAGCAAGTTACAAATAACGTGTGTTTTAAGTAACAAATTCCCTACAAAAAACAAGCTTGAGAAGTAGGACTGTTTAAAGTAAGTATATTAAAGCATTTATAACATATCCCAGAACCCTGTAATTAGTCAAATATTTTCAGGTAAATGATGATACTTTGCAACTGAAGACCATCTCTATGAAATTGTAAAAAGGCCCTTGGTCTTTATGAGAGCATATAGATGTACAAAATTTGTCAGCCAGAAGAGAAACACCACATTAAACCAGATACTGGCCTATGAAAGTCAACTGGTAAACTAAATAATCAATCCAAGGAATGGACAGGTACTAGCAATCTCATGCCATAGTGTGTTTAATTCTAAATTAAAAAAAACAACAGAAGGCATACTCTCCTTCAAAACTTGTGAATACATTCAGATTTTTCTTACCTTCAGACCTTTCTCATCTTTCATCCTCTGTTCTTTTCCATTTGGGACTATGATGAAAATAGGACCCGATTTATCATCATCTTCCTTTAAAATAGGCTTGCTCAGCACTTTCTTCCCCTGTACACCCTGAAAGAAGCAAGGTATTAACAGGCAGCACAAGGCATATACATGCCTCAGTCCCAGCAATTACAAGCATTAGATACGAGCCAACCTCATGCTGCCTATGTATACAAAAGCCAGAAAGAAGCTGGAAAAATAATGTTGATTAGAGTTTTAAAAAGTATGTGCTCTGCTGCCGTGGAAGCAATACCCATGACAGTGTGTGCAGTAGTACTCTGTGAAATAGGATATCACTCTCAACCAGTGTGCTAGTCACCCACACGCGTCCCTAAACCCCAGCGTGGTACCTGCTTGAAAGATTTGCTCTTTGTCAGACTGGTACTGCCTTTGCTGAGGCTTGTATTAGCTTTGGACAGGCTGGTATCGCCCTTGGACATACTGCTATTACCAACTGACTGCTGAAAATAAGCCACGGAAAAGGCTTTGTTGTTACACAGCTATTGACTTCAGGAGTTACCATTCCAAACCTTTTAATGCACTCACAGCAAAGGCATCAGAGTTTTGACAGAAGAACACACTGACTTAGGCAAACCTACAATAGCCTTCAAGGTTTGCTCCATTAATTCCTGCGATGAATCTGGACCTACATCAACTGTTCTCACTACAGCACTGCTTTAGACAATGGAGGCAGTGGGACTGTAGAACAATTTGAGGTTTGTTTTTTTTAATTCAACACATAGGATAAACTTTAAAGTTAATAGAAAAAAAAAAAAATAATGTAACACAAAACAGAGAAACCTAACCACAAATCCAAATGTAATCAATGGAGAGTATTACGCATTTTAAGCGTCTTCCTTCCTTTTTTGCACCTGCGACTGAGAATATTTCATCCTTCGCACCGCAAAGGAGAGGTGAATTTCTTTTGATACATAGGTACAAAATTACTGTTCCAAGTGTAACACTGAAACTGCAATGGTAAGACTGAATTCTCTACAGCACAAGATCAAGGAGGCCGAGAAGATTTAGAACAGACTAAGCTGCTCACATGACTGCATTTTGACAACACGCACTTTAAGAATTAAATAGGTAATGACACAAGTATGAATGAGAACATCTGCGATTTCAGAATTCAGACAAGCATAAAGATACTCAGTGAAAGCAGTCTCTGGCAAGTAAAAAAACTCTTCTACCTACAATAGGATTAACAAACTACAGCCATTAACTTCACAGAACAGATTTTATACCAAATGAAATCAACATACCTTAGCTTTAGCAGCAGCTCCTCCTGCTTTGGCTTTTTTGGGATCAGGCTTGGATTCCATGGTATTGGATCCCAAATCTTCAGCAAGTGCTGGAGAAACAACAGACCATTTCAAACTATCAATAAGCCCATTTTAGGTCAGCACTTTTCCACTCTTAAGACAGGAAATGAAAACTGTTTATGGATAAAATACACTTATCATACAGAGGTCTGAGGATTATAGTCCCATGAAAGAAGTTCCTTAAGTTCCATGTTAGCATACAAAGTTTTCATCATGAGCTAGCAAATTTGCATTATCAAAACAATTTAAAAATGCACACATATATAATGTACAGGCTGATGTCTAAAGCTGTAGTTGCACCCAGTTTGAGCAGACAAGTTCACCCAAGCAGAGAGTTAAGGCAGGACTGCTTGAATTCACTTGTCCCCTAACCCCACTGCCCTCTCTTTTGCATTAGCACGAGCATTCTGGTAGCCTCACAGTGAACTATTTTGAGGAAACTGTTCAGACAAAAATTTATGTGAAAACATTTTTTAAAATGTCACGTTAAAACCAGATTACTAAAAAAAAACCCCAACCACCTCTAGTCCATGTGTTTAGCTTCAATACCAAGTAGACAGTTTCAAAGAGCAGCTAACAGATGATTGTGTGGAAAGGAAAAACACTCCTACATTCAAAGCTGACTCAACTGCAAGTAAGACCAG
The DNA here is from genome assembly GCA_033439905.1 of Ceryle rudis. NCBI lineage: Eukaryota > Metazoa > Chordata > Aves > Coraciiformes > Cerylidae > Ceryle > Ceryle rudis. The sequence goes on from JAAGNO010021813.1 coordinate 37,226, forward strand.
AACTAAAGACAGAACTCACTAGATTAAACAGCTATTTGTAACTGTAACTACCCTGAATTCCTATCCTCCTGCTAAGTATAGTCCTTTGACACGGCAAAAAGCTTCAAAACCCACCCTTTAAGCAGTTGCTTCCCAGAATATGAAATGTTACCTGATGCAGGTTGGAATTTGGCTGGTGCTGCTCCCCCTACCACTCTGGAAGACGCTTTTGCAGGAGGAGCTGGTTTGGCTGGCATGTTGGCTTTGGCTTTCTCAAGCATGGCCAGTACTTGGTCTTTAGAAGTTGGCTAGAGAACAGAAGGGGGAGAAAAAAGTGATATATTTAGGAAGATTATTATTAGTGATTAACAATACATGCCACAGAGAAGGAAAGTGACAGCAGTTTAAAACAAGCTATTAATTGTTCAGCATCTTCCATGACACTTATCTTAAAACAATGTTTTTAGATATTTCTGTTCTGAGATAAAACACCTTTCCATTAAGTTTCTTCTGCAAGACCTACAGGAAATACGTGAACCAGCAATCTGTTCTAGGTGAGCAGTCCTATGACACAAATGGAGTGCCCTAACAGTAATTCAGCACTCAAGGGTCCAAAAGATGCACCAAATTGCTTGAAGCCATCTTAATGCATGATTTCAAGGCATACAGTTGGACAGTAAGTGGTAGGGAAGCTATAGGTGGGAAGGTTTTTTTCAGAACTAAACCGGAGTTAATAAACATCAAGCTTCTGAGGTGGTAAACCTGGGGTGGCAGCAGTCTTTCTGAAGCACAGAAAGCTCTAACTCGCAGCTTCTTAACACTATTTTCAGGCCTCCTGAAAATATTCAATGCAAACAAGGTTACATGACTTAAGAGAGCATGTCAGACTGTGAATGTGACTTGTTAATGTCTACTCATTCAAGGACACATTATATAACCTCAGTGACCAAAGTACCTTCAGCTTGCTGGTGGCTTTCGCCATCTTCTCAAAGCCAAGATGCATCATAAAGAATGGCAGGGCATCCTGTGCCTTCTTGCGCACATCCCCATTTCGATCTTCAAGGCAGGAGTACAGGTGAGGCACACACAAGATGAGGTCAGAAGGAACAGAACGGAGAGCAGGCAACTTCTCTGCCAACCAACCAAGAAGCTGAAAGAAAGTTTTATTTTAAGATTTTTTTGAAGAAGTGCTCAAAGTGCTCTGTCAGGCCACGAGAGCCTAAAGAGTAGTCCTCTATATAAGTAGGAAAAAGACACCGCAGTCTTTGTTCAGATAAATATTCTTAACCAACATCAACTTTCAAGTCAGCAATTAAAAAAAAAATATAGTAGATTAATACACAGCTATCATAAATCTTGAAGCCTGGTCTCTTCAGAATGCACATGCTGTTTCTTCTTTTTGAAAGTAACATCAGAATTTCAGATGCACTTTATCAGCCTCAAACATTAACGCCTTCAGTTCTGGTCTTCACTACCATGTTCTTAGTTTGAAAAAAGCACACTAGTTCTTAAAATGCTCATCAGAACAGACAAAAGTTTTCTTTTAGAGGAACTGAAATATGAATGACAGCCATCATGCAGGAAGAAAGCTTGTTATTAGTCTTAAGGTTTAATAATTACGCCAGTATAAAGACAGATATTTGTTTACTTATCAGGTCATTTCAGCCTGCATAAACAGTCCAGAAAAAATATGGTTATTTACATTAAACACACATAAGGAGAAGTTTACTTAACAGCAGCCTACCTCTTGTCTTAGGAAAGGATTTTCTTTTTTGAGCTCCTCAGACAGGTCTTCCCCTTCTAACCACTCTTTCATGCCAGTTTGTTCAGCCCAAGCGTTCACAGTTGCTAGTGCAGCAGCACGAACATTATTCTGTAGCAAGAACAAGATTTAACAAGAATGATCCTAAAGAGAGGTCAGAAGATTACAACAGAAGAGGCAATAGATTCATCCTTCCCATGAAAGGAAGAAGCTTCTACATCACAGGCTTTGAAATATCTATTTTCCTTCACTGCTTGGTAAGCCTAAGATTCAGAAGAATTTAGTTTTAGTGACAGTAGCAGCTGCAGGAATCACCAAATCAGAGCACATTTATCTACCATCATTTAAAAGTCTAATAAGGGGGTCAAAGGGTATCTTTAAAGGCACTTTGTACCTACTACCATTCACTGAAGATGATTTTGGGAGTCCCTTAACTGTCAGACAAGCTAAAGAATAACGTTAGTGATTTATGTAATGCCTAAGGCAGACTTAGCACATTCATAAATCAAGGCAAGTATGTTACAGTCTGTTATTAGGGTGCCCTTATTTAGGACACACATGAGCAAAAGTCAAGTCAGAACCAAGGGAGCCCTCTAATTCCTACCAACTTCCATCTTTAGTGTTTTATATTTTCAAGCAAAATTTAGAACAGCATGCTCTTTTGAAGTAGCTACATGAAGTCAGATGGAATACTTGACAACTGTGGTTGTCAGTATGTTATCAGTATAGACATGACTCTACGTATGACTCTCCTGCAAGCTGAATTTCTGAGCAAGCTAATAGTTTAACAAACATATTTAGTTTTAATATGAAAAATTTAAATGCAAAGTTAACATCTAGGCACATATCTAAGCAAGAAGTGAGGTTCCTCGCAAATAACTTCTCCCATCTTTAACCTCATTGGGGAAAAGAAACAAATCATGTGCTACAGATAAATAGATGCTTATCAGACTCTCTGATGAGGCCTTGGTTCCCATCACCCAAGCCTGTCTTCACTCGTTCTACAAGGTGTTGATTTTCCTCAATATTCAGTGGGCCCACTATCAACATTTTGAAGTGAGGCCCAAAAAGAATCCTCCTCATCTTCAAAAACTCTGATAGGATAAACTGGGTAAATCTTGTGGTACATCAAAAAATTTACTTCTGTGGCAATGTCTGAATGAGTATACAACCCTCTGTCAGCATTACAGTGCTTACAAGTAACACTGGTGTTATGTATTTTAGTAACAGTACAAGGTAATCACTGTTGGTCTTATGCTTAAACCATGGACTTGGAACTGAAGGGAGCTTGCCGTTTCCTCAAGGTAGCTCGTGAATAAAAGAAGAATCCAACTTAATCACACCAAAAATCTCAAGTTCTTTAAGACTCTCTGTAAGAAAACAATTCAAACTAAGAGTTTTTATCTAGCCCTAGGACCCCAGTCCAGGTTGTTCCATTGCTTGGGACAGGTAGATCTTTTTCCTACTCGCATTCAGGGGACATATGAAGTATGCCACCTTTGATAATTGCCAATGATTTCACAGAATTGTAAGATGTTTCAGGTTAGAAAGGACATGTAAAGACCTTCTAGTCCAACACCCCTGACGTGGGCACAGACACCTTCCATTAGATCAGGTTGCTCAAAACCCCATCCAATCTGGCCTTGAACACTTCCAGGGAGGTGGCACCCACAACTTCTCTGGACAACCTGTTCCAGTGTCTCACCACCTTCACAGTAAAGAATTCCTTTCTTCCTTATATCTCATGTAAATCTACCCTCTTTTGGTTTGTAATAACTACCCCTCATCCTGGCACTGCATTCCCTGGTAAAGACTCCCTCCTCATCTTTCCTGTAGGCCCTCTTAAGTACTGGAGGGCCACAACAAGGTCTCCCTAGAGCGTTCTCTTCTCCAGGCTGAACAATCCAAACTCTCTCAGCCTTTCCTCATAAAGAGGGTGCTCCAGACTCCTGATCACCTTTGTGGCCCTCCTCTAGACCCACCTGAGCAGGTTCATGACTGCCTTATGCTGATAGCACCAGAGCTGAACACAGTACTCCACCAGAGTAGAAGGGGGGAGAATCTCCTCCCATGACCTGCTGCTGGTCATGCTTCTTTTGATGCAGCCCAGGATATGGTCGACCTGGGCTGTAAGAACATGTTGCTGACTCATACTCAGTTTTTCATCCACCAACAACCCCAAGTCCTTCCTCACAGGGCTGCTCTCACTCCATCCATCACCCACCCAGTTCAGAGATCTCCTAGTCAGTAACTCAAAGACAACAACGTACACCAGAATCCACACTGATCAGCTGAAAAGAACTGAAGTTCTACAAGCAACTTTACCAAGCAAATCCCGATTAGTGTCTAATGCAGTGTATTTTCCGCATTAAGAAGGATGCATACAGTCACCACATTTAATTTAAAAGCTGAATTATGACACCAACTAGGTTTATTTATGAGCAGGAGAATACATCTCAGGCAGAACATATATTCAGGCACACATTTATATTTGGATATTAAGTTGTTTATGCAAGAGTCTTTCAAAAAACGTTTTCCACCTCTCAAAATCAAGTCCAAACAGCAAGAGTTATTTCTCAGGCATAGCTCAAATAGTGAGCAGCAGAAAGGGAAGAGGTCTCTATGAGTGTCCTACCTTACTGTCTCCTAGGACCGTAATGACAGGAATGCCCAAATTTTTCACATGCTGTTTGATATTGGGGCCCATTGCTGTTGCTAGCTGCTGAAGAATGCTCAGTGTTTGTTGTACCTGCACAAAAACAAAAAAAGGCTTTGAATAAAATACTGGTACAACCACGTGCACAAAACTCCTATGTCATATGGGGAAAGTAACACTGCTGTACACTTAAGACTTTTGCCTTGGAATGCCAGCTCAATGACAACTATTCCATACTTCAAATTCATCACACAGATAAAAATGATTTCTATATTCTGAGTAAACTGAAGTTCAACTAAAAATATTTTCAAACAAGGGATACTTCACTTGTCTGAAGCAGAGTAATTATTCAAAATTTTTTTTTTAAAAGACTGGGGTAGATTACATTCAGAGTAGAGGTAGATTTTCCTTTTTAGATTTTTTTTTTAATACAAAGACTAAATGTAAATATTTTTATAAATAGAAAAATACAGGATCTAGAAATACATAGTTCACTCTTTTCCAACTGTTGATTTCATTACAATATAACAGACCAAGTAATAAGCAAGGTTCAGAAATCGTAACAGTTTGTTTTAAATTCTAAGCTGGAAAGAACTGAAACAGGATTTTTAATAACATACCAAGATTTTATTTGAGTCATTGAGGCGACTCTTCAAAGCAGCTGGAAGTTCTCCTATATTTGGCTGTATGAACTTAGCGTCATTTATTATGCTTGTCACTTCATCTAGACCTTCCTTTCTGATCTTCCAGTTTTTGTCCCCAATCTTAGACACTAGTTCAGCTGTGATCTTATCACTGTAAGAGAAAAAAAAAGTTAAAGACCCACATTTCTTAGTTATGCGCCTTTTAGTAGTTGAGTGCTTTAACAGCACAGACTTCTGCTTAGAAAGCCTTCACAAACACAAAGTTTTGGCTTGCAGTGGAAATATGTCTTCAGGTTGTAGAATCCAAACCTACCCAATATCTGTTCTTGGCAAGAGATCCACAACATCATTCCCAACCTCCTCCTGTTCCTCTTCCTCACCATCATCCACACCTACTCCACTGTGCCTGGAAATGCCGCGAGTTGGGACTGGGGCCGTCTGCCCTTGCATCTACAAGCAACATGACCATCAGAAACAGCTATTTTACAGTTTTCATACAAAATTAAAAACACTTGCATGATACCAATGTGCTGTTTCAGGTTGATAAAACTTCTGAAAAATACTACCCGATTCAAAAAACCCCAGTAACTTCTGAAGTTCATAATGAAAAAGTTGACTACTGACATAGCTAGACACAATGAATTTGCACCTGCTTTAGTGAACTGTCTAAGAGATCTGGTTCACTTACAAAACCATAGGTTAAACCATAGTATTGCTACAAGTTCCAGCTACTTAAGTTTCCAGGTAGTTTTAATGATACTTGGTAGTAAGAGAGCTACAATTCATACCTTTTCAAATTCTGAATCTATCTGTGAGAGAAGGGCTGGCTTCTCATCCTCAAAAAACATTCGCAAAGGAGGTCCCACATAAAGATACATGACTCCCAGCAAGGTTATGGCAGAAGTCCTTACAGCCTGCCAGAAAGAGGATAAAAACATTCAGTCTTCAAATTAAGGGCGGATAATAATTCAGGATTAAAGTTCTGAATTTACTCACTGGGTTAGTTGCAGCAAGAGCTGTCTTCACGTTACTGATGAAAGCTTTGACATTTAGTCTGTGGGAAAAAGATATCCTCCGTAAGTAAAACACAACACAGGAAGCACCAACCAACAAAAAAACAATGTGGCGATAACAGACTCATACAATAACTTTAACTTACAAGCAGAAGATATTTCCACTTACAAAATAATACCACAATACAGTGTAGATGGTAGCTATTTAAATAACTACTGGAAGAGAGCAGTTTGGGGAATACTATGCAAACCAATGCAGTACACGTAAGAGAATTTGTACCACTGTTATTACTGTAGCTGGAAAGCTTCTTAAAGTACATGACCCACATGGCTGCTAGGACTGAAATCCTGCGGAATGAGTCTCAAATCATTTTAAGCACCTGAAACATGGGTACATAATAAAGTTGTGGAGGGTTTTTTTTGTTAATCTATCTCAGAATCTTCCAAGAAAAAGGCACATACTTTAAAAAAAAATATCACAAGAGAAAGAAAGGAAGGTTTGGAATACTTAATCTTCTGTACCACCATGGAATTCATTACAAAACAGGCAACCACAAAAATCTTCCTTTGTGCAGCCTTAAGCACTGCTGTTCTAGCATATCATCTAGTATCACTTCCATAATTTCTGATGGAAATACATACTTTTGGGGGAATTTACTATATCAGAGAGTTTATTTTCCAGATGTAAGCAATACTATCCATTTAATAGCTGCAAAACAACTTGGACAGGCATAGTAACTGCCAAAGTAGTCAGACTAATATTTGAAGTCCTCACCGCTTAGAAATTTTCTTCTCGGGAATAAGCCATATTACATATGCTTGACCACATTCAGTTAAGAGACTGGTGATTAAAAATTAAGGAATACTACCCCTGGCTCTGATGGAGAATCAATTTCTTGCCCTCACAGAGCCAGATGCAACTGGCTATTTTGTTGCCTAAACCAAAAATAGGTTTATCAGCCTCAAAATCTCTCTCAAGGAGAGCAATAAGCATGCTGGTACGTACTCTTCTGTAGGCTGTTGAGTTTGGGTTTTTTAAACTATAAAATAGTGATCCACCTGGGTGCAGGTATAGCCAAGTAGAACAAGAGCAACAGACATGCAACACCACAGCTCCTTGCCCAGCCCACTCCTATATTATATAAAAGTTTAAGAAAAATGCTCTTCAAGAAGGCTGAGTGATGAATAAAGCATTTAGCAGTGTAATAGTATCACATCCTATTCGTAATGTCAGATATTTTTATTTACACATTTAGAGCACCTGAGAGAACTAGCATCAAAGTTTAAGGAACAAGAGTTCAGATTCACTTGCAGCCACTCTCTTCAGACCCATCTTGACTGAAAACAACAGATTCTTAGTCCTAGATTAGAAACATTTTCATTCAAATTTCTCTTAATAATTTACTAAAGACATACCCAGAAAAGCCAAACTCTTTAATTGCATTCGAAAGCCAGTTCAACGTTTCCGACTGGTTTTTAGGATTCTTTTGAGAGAAAGCCATAGCCACAACCTGGAACAGAAGAGAGTTAAGTGTAAATTTTCACTGGCAGACTAGGTGACACAGCACTGTAATAAAGAACTGAAGACAACTGCAAAAAACACAGGGCATCACATGTGAACAGAAACAAGACAAGAAATAAAAAAATAAAAAGCCCCTCAACAGTATTCTGATACAGCGACACAGAAGTGAACCGGAAGTTCCTGAAGTACTTAAAGTTAGGCAGAGATAGCTTTATTATGGATGTGCACTTGCGTTAGCAGTATTTCAGTAAAATACTGATTCACTACTCATGATTTCCTCTTTTGAAGGAACTTGTATTTAACTTCTGTCTTAGGAGGTATCTTGTGAGCCAACAAATCACTTTCAGGCAACAACAACAACAAAAGGAAACTAACAGATTTTGAATTTACTCATTTGACTGAAAGAATGCCTCGCATAATACTTCTGATTTTGTTTACTGGAAGGTTACCTTTACTGCTTACTCACCTGCTCAGCAGTCCACGGCAACTGACACGCCTCTGCTATTGCCGTCATGGCTTCTTTTGCATTAGTCCCACATTTCACATCACCAACCTTGTCTACAAGACCATCAAGCACAACCTGTGCTGAAGTTTTGGAGAAGTTTCCTTTCTGTGCAATCAATGCAACTATATGCAGTTTCATCTGCATCACCTGGAACATCCATAACAGAAAAGAAGTTACAGGGTTTTTTAATATATATATATTTATAAATATAATAAAAAC
>JAAGNO010021814.1:0-39502 GCA_033439905.1 Ceryle rudis
ACGGCAGCCCCCTGAGGGGGCGGTGGACGAAACAGTAGCGGCTGCGGCCAGGCGGGGGCAGTGGGTTTCCCCGCCCCCGCTGCGCCGCTGCTGCGCAGGCGCCCGACGAGCCGGCCCGGGGTGGGCGGGCGTCTTTGCCAGGGGAACGGCGGCGTTAGTGGCTGCGGCCTGGTAGGCCGCGCCCCGCCATGCCCGTGCGGTTCAGGGTGAGGCGGCGCGGGGCCCGGGGGCGGTCATTGTCCCTGTCAGCGCCGCCTGCGCGCCCGGCGCCGGACGGGCCCATTCCCCGCTTGGGCAGCTGGGAAGAAGGGAGCCGGGCTCAGGCCCTGGGGAGTCCGCCGGGCCGGCGTGCACGGAGCTCGGCCGCCTCCTGCTGCGCCCGAGAGCGCAGGGCGGTGGGGGAGGCGGAGGCGGGTGGGAGCTGCCGCTTGCGTTCCCCGCGCTGCCCCGGGAGGTGTTGGCTGGCGCTGCGGGGACAGGAGGAGGTCAGTGGGGATTCTGCTGAACCTATCTTTGTTCTGCGGATGCCTGGGCAGCCTGGAGCAGCGGCATCCGTAACCTGCCTCTCCCCGCGTGTGTACGTGTGTCTGTATGTCTGTACTGGTGTCTCTGCTCGTGTGTTTGGCGGTGCGGTGTGTGTAGCTGAAGGCACTCGGTGAGGTTTGGGAGGGCCGCGAACAAAGACTGGGCAAGGGCAACAAGATGTTGTGGGGCTGTCAGTGCCGTGCCCTAGTGTCTTGAGGGTTCCAGAAAACTCGTGTTGCTTTGAATCCCCTGGGTGAGCAGTAACAGCATAGCTGAGGTCGCTGCTTGCTGTTACTGTAGGGATGGCGTTTTCCTTGGAGGTGAGCAAGGCTTCCATGCCAGCAGTCCCTGATCCTAGTAATTTATATGTTGTCACGCGCAGATTTACACCAGTTAGCGTGTTTATAATATCTTAAAGCAGTACAGGTTTTGCATAGCAGTCATATCTTTGTTTTATTTTATCGTGTCTTTGGTTTATATTTAGGATTGAGTCAAACCAAAGTGAGACGAATTGGTGCCGATTTGACAAAATCTGATACTTCTTTAGTTGGTTTAGTTGATTATGCACAATTATTTATACACATCTGAGGGGGCAGTAATGTTTCAGGAGGAATTGGTGATAGCAGTCTCACTTGGCTGAACTCCATTCAGAACAGCAACACCTAATTTTTATTGCAATTCTTAGAATGCCCCAAGTCACTTGTAGATACAGTTTAGGTTCCTGAATTACAAGGGTTTAAAACAAAGGCTGCTCAAATTACTGGGAGACTTTAATTACCTGCCTACCTTGTGTGTTTGTGGGCCTCAAGGAAAAGTGAATCTTTCGTGAAAGTTTTGCTGGGTGTGGACAGCTGAAGGAAGAACATGGAAGAGGATGCCAGGAAGGGAGGGGAAGAAATATGCAAAAGGCACGGAAGGCTCTCTGGTGACGGAAACCACGTTGTGGCAGGCTAAGCAGAGAGGGACAGAGAACGTGGATGACTAAGCCTTTCCACTTGTTTTCATCTATCTACCCCGAAGGACTAATCAGAAGCTATGAGGATTTTTCAGGTGTCTTTTTTTTTTTTTTAATATTGGTGTTGATGAAGTGAGCTGAAATTAATTCACTTCCTTTAGAGGCACACCCTGTTATCCTGATAAACAGCTGTCTGTCTTAGTGAGTGTCCATGCACTCCTCCACATCTGCCTTCAGCAAAATAACTGGTATTTCTACCACTGCTTTTGTAAGAACGATCAAACCAACTCTCCATCCGCCTGCACTGTGATGAGATGGGCTTGATTTCGATGCAGTCTTGCCTTGTGGGTGTTCACCTGTCAGGAGGTAACGTAGGCTGGGTCGGTGTCGCAGCAAGCTGGCAAGCAATGTGGTTGCATGCAGTTAGGTTTGCTTTTCCTCTCAGGTAGCAGAAGGCACTTGTTGTCTGTGGGGAAGGGAGGAAGCATGCTGGTAGGCTTCCAGCAAGGTCTCATTTGTCCTGTGTGGCTGGGGAAGGCAGCCTGAACTTCCTAGCCTCCTGGCAGTGCTGCTGTGTGGCATTGCTGATTCTGAATAAATAAGGGATTTCTTTTGTTTTTCTGGTGTCTTTCTGAAAAAGGTGAAAAAGCAAAGGTGTCCATCATGGCTTGTACGTGTTGGAGAGTTTTCAGTAGGCAGCAGGAAGTTGTGTTTTGTTTCCAGGACTATGACAGGAGCAGATTTAGCATGCTTCTGGCGTCCCCTTAGAAACTGGTAGACAGAAGTGGCTGGGCATGGTGCTATGATATTTAAGGCTCTGTATTAGATGGGTATTCAAGGCCTCTAATTCAATGCATTATACAAATGGCTTCCCAATATGTTTATAGGTTGTGCTTTCTTTGTGTGGAAAAAAAACCCCCTGTTTATTTGAGAGTGTAATACCTAATTTATTATGTGATACAGATTTATCCTGCTCAGTCTTTCTAAGTTGGCGTTGTAATCTGTTTTTCTGCAAAGGTGAGGCATCGCCTGCTAATTAGTGTCATTAAATGGGTTCATTTTAAATGAGAGCACACTGAGCTTAGGTTACACACTTAATAGATCTATGCAGTTATTTTTATTCTCTTGCTCAAATATGTAGGGCCAGGGGAATACTTTCTACGTAACCCAAGGAATTACTTAAAATTTGTTAGTGGTCCATTAAGAAATACCGTATGCTTCTGCTAGGCCTGTACTTTTGGTAGTCTTTTGGTTTTTCATCCTACTGTGAGTATAAGGGGGACGAATAATTTTTTATATCTGTTCTGTAGAGCAAGCAGAGGACAGTGATGGCTGTGTGCTGCCTCTGTGTGGGATGGTTACCTTGCTAGCACGAGGCCTGGTTGTCTGTTAACAGTCCTTGGCATCGGGATACAACCTGTGTAAAGCCAGCCTTCCTCAGCTGCTGCCAAAGATAAAGCTGAGGAAGAGGACAAAATGTTCTCTAAAGCTGCAGTGGCTTTGGTTTTGGGAGGCCAGAGGGGTGCTTCTGGTGCTGGGAGGCCCTGTCTCTCAGTAGATGAACTAGAGCATCGGAGCTTGCCATGCTCTGTGGGTCGTGGCATGTTTGGCAGGATTGTGGGCTCATGGTGCTGCCTCTTGCTATTGCTGCCTACTGTTCCTAGCTGCTTTCCCACAGCTACTTGAGGATGCTGTGGAAATGCTGTGGACCAGATCAGGAAAATTGGGAAATACAGCATGGCAAGAAAAAGGAAAAAGCCAATGACACAAGAAGGAGTAGCCCTGTAATCTCCCTGGTGGTGCTGGTGGTGAGGATTAGGGCTGTGAGGCTGCAGTGGCCTGGGGTGCTGCCACCAGACCTGCTACAAAATATTTTTGGAGATTCAAAGCATAACTTCGGAGATGTGAAAGGTTCTGAGAGTTGATAAAAGCCCAGAAGAAAGGTTCTGTAATCAAAAATAGCATGTGCTGGATAATGGAGAACCATGAGGAAACGGAACAGAAATTTGGATCTCAGTCTTTTGCATTCATGTGTTACCTTGCCATGTTGTATAAAAAGAGGGAATGGTTTAGAGTCCTTCAGCCGTTTCATTTGCTTCAGCTGGGGTGTGTGTGACTTAAACAGTTGTTCTAGCTCATGGATTTCAAACCTATCACATGCATCCTGCCCTGAGGTGGTGTGCCTTGACTTGGGAGTCACCTCCCTGGGCTGGCAGAGCTGTAATTCAGCTCCAGGCACCTCTCTGGTGCTGGGGTAGTGATGCTGGATCATGGGGCAGGGTTGTGCTGCACACTTCATGATGTCCTTCCTCCAGCCACCGCAACATTGGAAGTGGTGGATGAAAGTGCCAGTTGGGAGCTGTGGTTTTGAGGTTGGAAGCATTTTGTGGAAGAAAAATCAGGGACAAATGACTGTTTGGGTGGCCTAGTGCAGTACTTGGAACCTCCGCCTGTGGTGGTGGTACCTGAGCCAGTCTGGAAAGCATTGGCTAAAGAAGATGTGAAGTCCTGTTGCAGATTGTGAACCATTCAGGACAGTTTGCTGGGAGATGTTTCTCTTGTTCCTGGGAATTTGCTGTTGGACATGATAAGAATTGCCTGGAAGCTGAATGGGCAAGGACATGCCAGGTTTGTGTCCTGCTTGCACAGTGCCTTGGGTAAAGCCACATGCAACAGCCTTTGAATTGGTTGTTTTAACTTTTTCAACTAGAAAAATGTCTTTCTCTGTTGCAGGCTTTTTTTGTTGTTGGTTTTCGTTTGTGTGGTTTTATTTATTTATTTATTTTTAAGGTCTGGATTGCTGCTGTTTGATTGTTTTTCTGTCAGATACCTGTCTGTGTTGGTGTTGAGACTTTCAATTCTTGGTTTCTCTTTCTTAACAGACACTGCAGCAACACGTGCTTTGGTGTGTCCCTCACAGCTTCCATGTGATCCCCACCTAGAAGACAGTCGATGCAAAGCTTACAGCTGCTTCTTATCTTTTTGGGCAGCGTGAGAGAATAGTGAGCTTGGTAGTTTTTGCAACAAGGGTCAGTCAGTGTCTTTCTTCTGTCAGTTCTGTGACCCAGCCTATGAAAATCTTGCATATCCCTGCCTCTAAAAGATTTGGGAGGCAGGGGCAATGGTGGTCAGGCAGTTCCTTATCAGGAGGTGAGGAATGACATTTCCCTTCGCTACAGGTGAAATGGCAATTGAAGAGCAGATCCTTGATGTTGTGCGCTACTACTGTTGACCTGCCCTTTGCATGTCCTGCATAGGGTTTCTCCCATGCTCTCTTGCAGATGATGGAAGGCACCCAAAAGGCATGTAAAACAGTCTACTAATTTAAGGACTGTTTAGAGGAGAGTTAACTACTTCTACTCACTTTGTGTTCCACCTACAAGATTTTAGCTGTGTGGGGCTCTTTGCATTAGGAAGAGCTCCAGTTCCCTTCCATTCAGGTAAATGACTGCAGTCATTTGTGATTTCTTGTGTTCGATGCTAGAGAAAATCAAGGAGATTGAAGATTGTTCTCTTCAGGAGAGCAAGTTGTTAAAAATATATAACCTTTGTGTGTTCAGGTTGGCACATTTCATACAATTTCTGGTCACTTTCAAGTTACTTCTCAAGATATTCCTTTCAGATTTGTAGTAGATAGATACTACAAGAATTCTGTACTTGTCAGATCTCTCGAGGGTGGAATCAAAAGACATCTGGCAGCAGGCTTGAGGCCGTTTCTCCTGAGAGGGAAATTGCCTGATTTCAGTTCTAAAAGTCAAAGAAAAGGAAATAAAAACTGAGGTTCCCATTAATATTTAAAAACTGTCTAAGCACAGTTACTGATAATTCCTCCAATGAGTCACTTATTGTTGTAACACAACAAACACAAGCAGCACTATGAACCTAATAATATTGCTTCCTAGTTTAGAAAAAAAAAAAAAGTGTTCATAATGACAGCATCCTAAGCAGGAGGACTTGATGAAATTTGGAACCCAGAGCATACCAGGTTCTCACACCTCTGCTCCAACATGACATGGCCTTTCAGAAGCACCTGGATGGCTGACTCAGGAGCCATAGGGCCTTTGCTTTATTCAAGTAATCCTTCTATAGACCAGCTTGCTACCCGCTACTGTCCCATGAAAAGGTTCCTTATGGTATGGAACAGTGTTCCTGGTCTAGTTGAGAAGATTTAAACCTGAATCTAGCAATGTGCTTACAGATTCTCTATAGATTAATCGGTGATTCTGGCATTAACACTGGGAGTTTTGATTGGGGCTGAGTGTCTGATGCCTTTGTGTGCTGCTGTATTGCATCTTGAATCTCACCGTGAGGAAATCGTATTGCGTGGGTTGCTGTTCAGAAGGCACATTGAAACAAATGAACACTTTCTTTCCACTAAACAAAAGGAGTGTCTTCACTGGAAATTACAGTAGTCCCCTTTATCCTAAGGCAAGATCTAGGACATGCTGTTACAGTCCTTCTCACACTTCTAGTGTCATTGTTTAGCTAGCCTTAAGAGTAAGGAGTCTCTGGTTCTGTACCGTTTCTAGCTTGATTGCTCTGCAGTGAGAGATCCTGGCATATCAGGTTCTGTACGATGGTTGGGTGGAGTTTAATGGTACTTTTGTCTTTTTGGTGTTTACATAATTGCTTGAAAGTGAAGGATAAAGTTCAGAACTGAAGGGGAGATAGGAAGAAATAATTTGAATGGCATGTAAAACACTGACTTTTTAAAGTCTACAAAAAGAGAGGGTCGTAGTGAATCTCTGAAGCTTGTGGGGCAAGCACCTCTTTTTTGAAAGCCACTGTGGTGGTGGTTTGTTGGTTTTGGTTTTTTTGTTTGTTTCTGAAATACTGTTCAGTTTGGTAGGATGTGTTTTCATGGGTGAGAACTAGGAAGTATTTTGATTACAATATTTTCTTTGAAAAACAATATGAGTTTGAAAAACAATTGGTATTGGAACACCATAATTATACTAGCAAAGGGCCTGTGGTGGTAGAGATCAGAAGTATGCTTTACATTCTCCTCAAAAATAGTGCTGTTTTAGCCATCAGCTAATCATACATTTAAAAAAAATCAGATATAGCAAGAGGTAGTACTTTATTTGACCAGTTAGTGTGACTGGGGGAGGGGCAAGGCTCTGGGTCAGGCATGTGGGTTCACCTTCTTCCAGCTTCCTTACACACCTTAAATCTTGCTGTTTTTTTTCCTCTCCTTTCAATTTTAGTCGGTCTGGTAAAAGATTTAGTTAAAGAAATTATTTGAGCATTGGGAGTGTCAAAAAGGCCAGACTTTGCCGGTCCAGACTAGTTCTCTGTTTCCATAAGTATCTGTGAGCAAATACTTACATAAAATACCAGAGCACGTAGAGAGTGACATTGACCTGGGTGTATTCTTCCAGTTTCAAGTGACTAGTTGTTCATTAATTTCAGAGCTGTTGATGGATCTGTTTTTCTATCTATTTATATTTCTGGCCTTTACAGCATTTGGTGGTAATTAGGAGCTGTAGGCATGGGTATGTGGTCCAAATTTCAACTATTAACCAGTTACCTGATAATTTCACTCTGATTTAATCCTTGTGTTTGCTAAGTAATGAATAATCATTGCATTCCTATTTGCCTGTCATGTTACTGGTGAGTTTGTATGTCCTTTCATCACTTGTTTTCCAAGTTTCTAGTACCTTTTTGCACAGAAGAGTAGATTCCACTGTTACTTTTCTCATTCTTCCATAGCTTTTATGAGAAGAGGTGCTCAGGTGCTCCAGGATCAGGAACAGTACATCTACTATATATTTAAATGCATATCTAGGTATAAAAATGAGAAGTGATCTTTTGTACACGGCTTTATTTGGATTGAAGTATGTGAGAATACAGCAGTTCAGACTTGATGGGGTAGTTAAAGTCTGTACCAGTAGGTCTGTAACCATGTGAAAATAGCAATGTCTATTACAAATTAGAAGTTTAGAAGAATTAGAAGAATATAAAACAATGTAAAAACATTTTTCTTTGTAAACTTAAATTTAAAGCTAGCTCTCGCCTCTCATCTATAGCATTCAATGCATACTAACAATTACATAATTTCAGTTGCTGCAGCTTGCTTGTGAGATTATTAATGTTTAAAAGCAGAGTGAGTAGATGGCATTAGAAAGTGGAGAAAATTAAGGGAGCAATGGTCAAATATTTAAATCTTTATGAAGAAAATAAGCTGTGTTCTGAGATCAGTCAGGGAAAAAAAGTTACTTGCCTTAAAATAGGAATTAGAGGTAAAAGAGCCTAAAAGTATGCCTCGCCTCAACCTTGAAGCATCTAATACAAGAGTTGTTAAAAAACCCCCCTGTACCTGATGCAATTGGTAGTGCGATTCTGTTACCAGACTAGTAAACTGTATCATTTTTACAGCTTCAAGAAACTCATAAAAGCACATGAGAGAAGATGACAAGATCTAGATCAAGATCACCACGATGGAAACCAAGGTAAATATTTATCTATAACTTGTGTTCTGTAGCATAGCTCTATATAAGGATTTAAAATTAGGACTTAATACTTAGGTAAAAGAAAGAACACTGCATCTGGAATTGCAGTTTGTAAGGTGAATTTTATAAATTATAATTAGTTTTCTGAATTGAATACCTTCTGCAACTTTTTGTCCCTACTTACTATTATTATTCCAATTTTATTGCTTTGGGTTTTTTTTCTTTAAGCTGGAGGTGTTAAGATTTTGCCGTCTGCCAAGAATCTTGCATGTTTTTGGACTTGGAACTACCTCAAGCACAAAATCCAATCACCAAACTAGCAAAGGTTATTTTTACTCGGGCACCACCCAGTACAGACTTAATGTCTGTAGCTCACTCCTGTTTTGCCTCTTGGCCCACAGGGAGGGCCGGGTCGGCTGTTAAAAAAACCAAACAAACCCAAACTTAGTAGTTTGGGACCTTTGGGGCTCACCTGCAAATTAATCTTCAGCACAGATAGCTATGCCTTGCAGCATAAAGTAAACTGAAAATGTGGGAGTCGGTGCCCTTCTTTTTGGACACTAGCCTACAGCACGTGTAATTGATATGTGTCACCAGAATAATATCCAGGTTACTTCATGCCATTAGTTACCTACCTAATTTTTAGGACTTGCAGTGCCAGTGTGAGATGTTAAAACGAGAAGGTTGGAATGCAATTCTAAGCTTTCAAGAGCTGTTAGTGTATAATATGAAACTACCCTTTTGCTGGTCTTGGGTTGTTTTTCTAAAAATACTTAAGTTGTGATGACCAAGACCAAGAGAGTTTGTTAGATAATACAGAGATATGTGCGTGGGTTTGTTTATTTTTTAAAAAAATAAATCCTAGCTACTTCCATACTAGATTGATAGTTGTAAACATGCCCTTTTGAGTGAAGGGCAAGGAGGGATGTCCCAGCTCTCATGAAAGTTCACGCCTTAACCAGAACAACATGGGGTGGTGGCAGCAGCAGTATGGGTGCTGCTGGAAGTTAGTCATGGTTTCATGAAGATCTGTAGTTTTCAGTTTGATCTCATTTGCAGAAATGGAGCAAATAATTATGCCAAACTGTACATTTGCAATATGCATACAAAGGAAGTGAGTTCCTTGTATTTTTTACAACTTGTATTTTTTGATGTTTTTATTAAAGTGTATTGAGAGTGTATTTACAGCGAATACTTTGAATGCAAGCAGAACTGTTAACGTCTGGGATTACTTTTTGGTTCTTGCTAGTGAATAGTGCTGTTTCTTCTTTATTTAATGAGATTCTGGCTAAAAAACTCCAAACAGGTTGTTTTCACTTTTGTAACAGTAGGTGAAAATGCAACGTTGAGTGATGCAGTTGAGTGGATCTTAGCAACCAAATCTTTAATAGTGAAAGGCGCAATAAGCGTGGAAGTGTATATGTGTACATTTATGTATGTATAATTACACAAAAAGACCAGAATGGCTTTATCAAACTTGCTCTTTTCTGGAGGAAAATGCGTGCCTGTGCGACATATTTTATAATGTTTTCAGTTAGTTTTGGGTGTTGTTTTGACATGCAAAAAAAATCTCTGAAAAGGTGGTTTGTTTGGTTTGTGTGGTTGGGGTTTGTTTTTTTTTTTTTTGTGTGCGTGTGTTTTTTGGCTTTTCCTTCCCTTTTTTCCTCTTGGCACTGAAAGATAGGGAATGCTTGAGAAGTGTGAAAAAGTATAAAAGTTATTTTCAATGTAGTGGAAACTTCATATATATGAAATTATTTTTAGTTTTAAATGAAAAGAGAGAAAAATGATTGACTTACTGGTATTTTGAATGGGTATTTTTACTATGAAAACTTTCAACAGAGTAAAAGTAAGCTTGGTACTCTAGCCAGGCAAATGACATTCTGAATATCTTGTTTTAAACTTTTTTTTTTACCAATTGATTAAAATTGTGTACTAAACTATACTTAGGGGATAGATGTTCTCATTAAGATGTTGATTCAGTTTTATGAGACTACTGAGAGTGTATTTTATTTTTGCATTAGGTCCCTATCTCCAGCATTTAGGAGCCCAGAGCACCATAGGCAAAGGCATGCTCATATTAATTATGACTGTGAATATAAAAGCTTTCGTAACGACCCAAAGAAGCCTATGCCCTGGAGAGCAGAAGATGAAAAATACGGACAAAGCAATTCCAGGTTTGCACCTCATGGAAATAACCACCAGAGAATATATGAACGTAGATCACCTTCACCAAACCTGAAAAGAATTCCCATGGAAGATAATTACAGTCATAAGCCCTACAGAACACATTCATCTGAAAGAACTGAAAGCAACAGGAGATGCCAGTTACCACCAAAATACTCGGAAATACCATATAAAGAGCACGATCGTCCATTTTACCAGCACAAAATGGAAGACAGATACATGTTTGAGCACTACAAAGTCACTGGAAACGAAAAAGGGATGAAACCTTTTCATAGACCGTTAGGGGCTTCATGTAAACTCGAAAGAAAATGGCATGAAGATGACTTGAGGCACCAGAGGTTACCCGAAGAGAAGTACGGTCAGTCACCCAGAAGAGTTTCTGATGAATTTACGGCAAGGAGCTCTTTACAGAAGAGGTATAGGAATAAAATAATTAAAACCTGGGTATTGTGGTGTAAAGCCTCAAGTGAAAGTCTGTTTTCATTATAGTTGAAGATACCCACCTTGAAACACGTTGGCCACTTTGTAGTTTAATTATGGGCGACTGGTAGTAGTGAAGTATTTGTCTTTTAAGTAAATCGTATTGATGGCTAGAGTATGAAAGGATAATATTTCCCTCTTAAGAGCCCCTGCACATCTGTACCTTGGCGTGAGGGATTATGGGTTAACTTGCCACGCATTCTGCTGTCCAACATTCTGCACATATAAGTTCTCACTTTCTTCTCTAGTGCAAGTGTAAATTGCTTTATGTCAACACAGGTATCCTGAAGATCACGATTACAGAGAATATGGGCACACGTCTAAAAGGGCTAAAGAAATGGAGAGGTATGACGGTGGAGAAGTAGCAAGAAATTCCAAGTGGAAGCAAGAACGTTCTTTTCCACCCTACCAAGAAAAGGAGGAGCAAAGAAATCTGGGTGCCCAGTCCCACCGATCGGCTGAAAGGGAGTACTTGGAGGGTTCTGTCACAAAGATAGCCTATGAGTATGGTCACAAGCGGCGCAGGCATCTGGATGGGGAAAAGCCTTCTTCAGATGATAGAGCTCAGAAGTATGTGAAGCAGGAAGACCAGAAATATGGTTCTTCTAAGGGTGCCCGGAATAGCAAAGAGTTAGATTACTTTAGCGGTGGAAGAGCGAGACGGACTGAAGAAGGGCACATCGAAGTACCTGTTAAATATAGTTCAAAGAAGGGCTGCAGTGCTTCTGTTAACTCTTCCAAAATGGATGTTGATCTGAGATCTTTTAAAAACAAACCGAAGGAAAGAGTAAGGAAAGAAGGGGAATTCAGGAAAAAAGTAGATTCCTCTGATAGCCAGCATGATTCAAGTCATACTGTTTCAGATGTGAAAATGTCAGATGTCAACTGTAGGAGGGAACATCTCACAATCAAAGTGGATATGAAGAAAATGGTGACCAAGTACAGGTATTGGTTTCCCCTCGCTTCTTCTTTCTTCCTGTCTCTTTACAGTCTATGAATATCAGAGGAAAATGCAATTTCTTTAAGAGGTAACCGGGACAAATTAAGGTTGTATCTTTTAAATTTTATTTTAAAATGTTAACTTGATCAGACTGGAAACTTACAGCCTACCTCTAGTTAAAAAAAAAAAAAACAAACCAAAAAAATCCCCTAGTTCGTTTCATGGAGATGTAGTAGGAGGTGCAAAGAACAGATATGCCTGATACAAGGTTGTAGTTAAAACATCTTATCGTAAGCAGCATTTATTTAAAAACAAAACAAAAAAAAACCCCAAAAGCAGAAAAGCCTAGTCCCATGCTTTCTGCTGATGGCTTTTTTTTTTTTTTTGACTGAGTCATCCCTCACTTCTTTTAAAAAACAGGTACAATTTAAATTGCATAAATCTCAGGCACACATTCATTTGAGATCACAAGTTCAATAAAGTTGTTGAAAAATTAGAGATTCCTGGGCTATGTTATTTATCGTTGTAACAAATGAAGTGGCAATCTGTTGAAGCAGCAGAACTGAAAAGCACTAGAGTCTGCTTCTGTCTGTCTTCTGTGTAATACTTGTGGTTGCCTTTATCATTCTCAGTGCCAGATGAATTGGAAAAAAGTAATATGATGAAAATCCAGGTGACAGATACATGGTAGAGAGTTAGCAGCTTGGTTTGTGTAGACGTTTGCAGGCTTTTCTGGTTTGTTGCCTTGCTGTTGCAGGCAAGAATGTCATAAAATGGCAGTAATCCCTTTTGGAAGTGACTACCTTCCCTTCAGAAATGATCAGCCTTCATTTTAAAGTCATTTTGTTTCTTGTCCCAAATAAAACATCTGTATTATTTTTATTTTTTTCTCCTTTCCAATATTTCAGAAACATATAATACAGTGAGCAAGCTACTGTTTGCACATTAAGGGGCTGAGGAAAGACTGAGGAAAAGGAAGTGGAATAATGGAGTAATGTGCACCACCTCAGCCCTGGCTAGGACAAACATTTAACTTCCCGAATGATAAATTAAGAAAAGTAATTATTGTTGGGTTTTATTGCAAGTCCACAAGATGATTCCTGTATCCAGTAGCCTCTTGCTGCTGTTTTTGAAAGTCATACACAGTGGACGTGGTAATTATTTGCAGCCTGAAGAAACTACTACATTGATTACAGCTAATTTAATGTGTGGAAGGTTTGCTTCCTCAGCCAAAAATGCTGAATATTTTATTTTTTAAAAGATGAGAACACTAATTTTGCAGAGGCTGATGACTGGGAATATTCATGCTGCCTACTTTGGGCATTTAACAAACACCTGACTTGAAAGGACCCAGCTAAGAGAAGTACTTGCCTTATAAACTGGGGGAGGAGGTAGATAATTCTGATCATCTCCAGCTGAGATTGTTTGTTTGAATTCCCACTTGCATGCATTTATTTCCAGTATACTGGGGTCAAGTAGATGACTTCTGGCACCTGCTAGAGGCTATTTCTGATAAAATTTTTGTTTGAAATTCTAGTCTTGTTTGCTCCAAATACAGGATGGGCAGACACATAATCACTTTGCAGAAGGCACAGTAAACAGAGTCTTTATCCTAAAAGCTTTTACATGGGCTGTTTGAGTCCTCAGGTTATCTTTCCAAATGACAAGCATTTTCCTTGCAACAAGAACAGCAGGATTTTTGAAGTGTTAGCTCCCTTGTCAACGTAATTCTTAAGCAGCAACACAACCATTTGGGGTGTAAATTTATTTAGAATGAGTAAAATTTGATAAAAAGATGCTAAACACGTTCTTAAATTCACACACTGCCACCTGAAAGCTGTTTCCCTGGGCTCAAGTGATGATTCTGTTCCCAAAGATCCCATGAGATTTTTACATCTCTGGACTGTTCTTCAAAATTATGTGACAGCTCTTTATAAACAAACACACACACATAATTGCCTTCCAGAATTATACAAAAGAAACGTATCAGTATCATCATTTGTTTTATTGATAATGTTAAAAATTCACAAATTTTGATTTATATACTTCACTGAAAGAAAGATTCCTGAGAGTGTAGTCTCATACCTCTTTGTATTACAGCTTTTCTTCCTCATGGCTTTGCAAGATTTTGAATTAAAAAAGGTACAAAATAAGATACCCATTTAATCACATTTATTCCTAAAATGAACTTAATTTATTGTGTTGTTCTACTTATCTCTTTAAAGTTTTCAGATCTAGTGAGTTCTTTTAAAGTGAATGCCTGCAAATTTTTATTCTAGGACTGCCTCTAGTCATACTACAGAGAGACAGATGTCACATGATCTGGTTGCTGTTGGCAGGAAAAACGAAAATTTTCATCCGGTGTTTGAGCACATGGAATCTGTAACACAAAATGTTGAAAATGACCCATCAAGAGAATTTACTCAGGAAATAATCACAATTATCCATCAAGTTAAAGGTGGCTGTAATATTTGGGGTATATGTATGTGTTTATATATTTATAAGTAATTGTTAAAACCAAATCTAATGAATTGGGTATGCTGTCCTTATAAATCTCGGGTGTTTCTGTTTGGCTTCAGTCTGTAATGTTTAAGGAAAATGTAGGTTGAGGATTTAAAGTAGTTGGGTGGAAAATGATGGCAAAAAGATTTCAGTCCACAATAGAGGCATTATTGTGGTGTGTTAAGGCAAAAGAGTTTTATGCTAGTATTTAAGAACTAACCTGCTTGTTTAGGAACAAGAGAAGAAAAAAAGGAGCTTTGCTGTAGTCACAAATTCCTAGTTATATTTTTTTATAGTTAAGTTTTCAGAGCAGTGCGTAGACAGCTGCATCATGTTTAGTGTTGAACTTTACAGATTCTAGTCATTTGAGTACCACCGTGACTAGAGCTGACAAATATTTAACTTTCAGTTGAGCTTAATCTTATTTAATAAGAAGGATGTCGAAGTTGGCTAGCCAGGTCTTTCATTTGTGAATGCTAAACTGCAAGTGGAAATAGTTTGAATTTTCATTTCAGAAGTTATCTTGGTGTCCTTAAGAATTAGTCCTTTAAAAGATACAATTTCCCACTCTGCATTTCAACTACTACAAATAAACACTCTTGTATTCAATATCTCTTCACAGCAAATTATTTTACATCCTCTGACATAACTTTACATGAACGGTTCTCAAAAATTCAGAATAAGCCAGTTGCAAATATGAATGAAGTTAAAATACGTTTGGATCCAGAAATTCACAGGTAATTGATGGCTTTTTGCCTTAAGATCGTTAATCTTCAGTAGACTTTACACCATGTCAAGTGTTTTTTCGGTGACCTTTTGCCCATAGTCTAAAGAATTCTGTAGTTGGTCAATAATGCTTTATAGTTTATAGTAATGGCACTTGTTTTTTGTGTTCCAGGAGGATTGATATGTCTCTAGCAGATCTTCAGAATAAACGAACTGTGCCATCTGAATCTCCCCAGGTATCTTGATTACTTAACGGGTTTTTTTTGACAAACAGTAAGTTAAAGTTATATAGATGTAAACAATATTTCCCCTTGCCATTGGTATATGATTTTTACTTTGAAGACCATCAGTAATTCTGTTTTGAAAGAAATGCACACTTCAGCATATGTACAGATACCACAGTGGTGTGAGTATACTGTGATGGCTGATGAGCAAAATGCAGATGTGTTCTCCAGAGTGGCTGAGTGTGGTTATTCCTGTTGCTTGATGCCCTGTCTGTTTTGAAATAGTGTAAATACTAAGTATGTGTCTGACATGTGGCTCTTAATTTCTCCCTGAGATGAGAAAACGTGTTAGTATTTCTTCTACTGTAATGTTAGCAAGGGTCAACATCCACATTATTCCTTAGAATGCTGTTTTATCCCATGTTTTCATCCAGGGACATAAAATTTTCTGTCTTCCCCTTTCAAGCCACACTTAACTGTGATTTAGTTGCCATTTTTTTTTTTTCCTATCGTGCAGCTGTGTGGAGATGCAGCTTCATTAAGAATAGTAGAACTTAACATTTTCTGGAATTTATGTGAATATTTTTGCCTCTGCAACCCCATGCAGAATTCCAGTGCTCTGTTCACTGTTGTTTGGAGATTTGTAAAAAGGCAGATGATGCAAGAAAGGGTAATTGTTTGGGACTGTTTTTTGTTATCGGGCTTTAGATCCTTGGGTTGCTGTGCATCCATCCTGTGTGCAGATAGTTGAACTACATGAACAAGGTTATGTACTGGATGCAGCTCCTGAAGGACAGGATCACATCATTGTTTAGTTATTACTAGCTAACTTGATTTTAACCCTGCCTCTTGACTAGAACATTATGAGAGTGTTAGAAGATCCAAATGATCTACGGCATGATATAGAAAGGAGAAGAAAAGAGAGGTTGAAGAATGAAGATGAGAGAGTGTTTCATGTAGATGATATAACTCTAAGGTAATCAGCAAATAACAGTCTTGTTGGCCCAAGCCTGTAGTTCTTCTGTGTGTTCATTTTTTGATTCTTCCACAGTTACCTTCATGGTAGTTGTGATTCTTTTCCATAGTTTGTACTTGTATGTTTGACTCCAACTGAAATTCAGCTGATGTACATTGCAAAATACCCCGTAATGGAATGTTACCTTGAAAGTGGTTAAGCTGCAGTGCAGAAGAAATGAAAAGCAAGCTCAAACTGCAGCAGTGATGGGGAAGAGGGGAACAAATTAATTTAAAGATGCTTAACTATTTTTGAACTCTCTGAATGTTCCATATGTCAACATTCTCCTGGTATTTTTCTGGTAGTTTCATAAAAGCATTCTAGGGTGAATACTTGGTTATGTTCCCTCTAATGTTATGTGGAATATCAACAGAGAATTGGAATTTTTCTGATTCTTGGAGAATTTTATGAAGAAAAGCTGTATTTTTTGGAATAGCTCTCTACTGCTGTGAATTCCTCTAATGTATTCATTAGGTGTTTGACCCAGAGGTGTTTGGTAACCTCAGTCATCTTGTTTCGCTTTTGATGTTGGGAGGTTGGTTGATTGGAGAAATGACTTTTTCGTGTTAGAAAAAATGTTGATTAAAGCATTGCTAGAATGTATTGAAGTGTATCTACACGTACTCATGATTTGCAGATGGCTCTTAATATGCTGCTGTTTGCTCACTTTAAATGCAATCTATGATGGCAAGTAGTAGCCATGCACACATTCTTGGGGAAACTGACTTGTCAAGCTGCAGAAGAAATATTTCTTGTATTTGGGATTCTTTAAACAAAAAAGTAAAAGTTACCAAGTAAAAAAATAAATGAAAATATTGGACTGTTGCATATAGGTTTTTGTGTACTTGGGATGACTATGTCTTCAGTATATGTTTGGCCTGATTATCTGGGAAGGCTTTTTTTTTTTTTTTCTTTTTTCCCCACTTCTACAGTTACTTTCTTGATTACCTTTTCTGTGCACCACTCAAAGTGGGAAGCTCAAATTTTTCTAGAAAGTGTTGCTATACTAGAGCTTGATGTGAGGAGGGGTTACACTGTCCAAGTAATACGGACAATGTAATGTGGGCAGAGGACAGTAATGGTAAGATGGGTAGAATTTTCCTGAGACCAGGGAGTTTTTCATAGTTCACATATAAGATCCTGGCTGGCAGTGCCTATGAGTTAGCCCACCGTGCCTCTATTTTCACCTTAGTAATTTATTTTGCAGCTCTGAAAACTGTTTCTATATGTTTCATGACCAGGAATTTTGACTTCTGGTGGTTACTTTTCATAATACGTGTTTCATTTAGAGGTTTATGACCACATCTGTATTAGCAATGTTCTCAGTAAAATAAACCAAGCAAACAAAACCTCAAAACCAGAGCAGTCTGCTTGCTGAGGATGAAACTGGGGCCTCTAGCTACTTATCCGAGCTTCTGTTGGATTTGGGATTTTGTTAAATGGAAAGATCTGTACAACTTGAAAGATAGCACAGTAGAAAACTGCTGAAATGCAGGAAGCATTTCAACCAGCAGAGGGCAGCAACGACCAGCCATGACTGCAAGAAGGAAGAGTCTCTGTGTTGTCACTGCATAGGAGAATACCGTTTACTATGTAATTCCTTGCAGTTGGGGCTTGAGTTTAGTCAGAGACCTAAATGTCCTAGAAAATCAAACATCCAAGAAAAAAAAGAAATTACTTATGCAGTCACTTTGCACTTCTGAGTTCTCAAAATCCTGTATTTACTGTCTAGCATCAGTATATGCCATGGCTTTAGATTTTAATTGTTCTCTCTCTCTCACACACACACATACACATCAGGAACCAGCAGAGCTGCAGCCTTTCAAAATTACAAAACTCTCCACTTGATGGCTTCCAAAAGCCTATGAGATTCATTAAGCCACCCTTCAGGAATTTCATTGGGAAACCTCACCTGGTAAGCCTAAAGATATAATTAGTAGAGTCTGCATTTGTTGAATTTTTTTTTTTTTCCTGAATTGTCTATGCTGATGTAAATTCACCAATCTGTCATGTCTCGCCCCTTTTAAATTTCAAGCTTTATTATTGACTTCAACAATAAAGCTACTTGTAATTTCACTGTTCCAGTGCAAGAGTAATTCCTCAGATACTTGTTGAAGCATAGATTAATATGAGTGAGCTAAAACCATTTTTTATGACCAAATGCTGATACAACAAAAATAATTATTTTGCTTTTGCACGTCTGTGCAGTTCTCCATAACAACTTTTCTACTGTTTTTTATAACTTAGAAGCAAGTTGGCCAGGGATTTGTTGTTTCAGAAAACTAGTTTAGATTGGTATCTCGGGTGAAATAAAAATACTTTTTTGAAATAAGGTGGTCAACTTGAGATCTCCTATTGAATAGCGGGAATGGGTCAAACTGAACTTTTGAACTAAATGTTGGGTTCAGAATGACTTACTGAAATTAACTGCTGAAGGGGCTTTATTTCATAAACTCATATTGCTTGTAGCTTTGTAAAATAAATTTGTACCTAATACTGCATTTCCTTCACTTAATGAGGTACTACCTAAACTATAATATAGAAGGTCTTGTTACTGAACCCGATGTAATGTTGAACAATTTGAGCAACTATACTCTCCTGCTTTCTAATAGTCAGTGGCTGGAAGGGAAGGCCTGAATCTTATGTTACTAAAACAGTGTTTCTCATTATGATAAAAGTTCTAGAAAGCTCTTGGAAACAAAAATGATGAACAAATCACAGAAATAGTTAGAAATGTCTGTAATAGTGTTCCTGAGGATGGAATGTTATACAATAGCGAAGTTTAAATGTGTTTGGTAATGTGCTAATCAAAGTTAGTTTGGACACTCTGTCTTAGACCATCTTTCTGTGATGTATTTTAATGCTGAAATGGGAAAGACAGTTACATAAGGTTCAGTAGAAATAAATTTGTGTCTCTTGGAAAATTCCTTCTAAAGAAATGTAGTCTTATTTCCAAATATTTATGCTTGTTTAACTTGGGGAACTGGTGAGACCAGAGCAGCTGTATTAATGTATGCAGTATCATTCTAAAATTGTCGTCCCCCTCCTCCCCTGGTGGGTGCAAAATAAGGAGAAGACTAACATAAACTTTCATTCTTTATACATTGGAAACTTGTCCATAGGATATTAATTACAAAAGATCATGAAACTTTTCTGAAGTCCATCAAAAGTAGCTTTTACATAGTTCTGACCATCACTGAACTGTAGCTGCCTTGCAAATATAACAGTGCATCCCTCAGTGTAAAGCAATACAAGTTTTTAATGGGGAAAAATATTACTTACTAAAGGCTACGAGTGAAGTGCCCCAAAATGAGTAGTTGATGCTCATTAAGTAATTTTATTGTCTTTGGTTGGGATAGAGTTCATTTTCCCCATAGCAGCCCTCACAGTGCTGTGCTTTGTGGTGGTAGCTAGGAAGGGGTTGATAACACACCTGTGTTGTGGCTTCTGCTGAGCAGTGCTCACACAGCATCAAGGCTGCCTCTCCAGCATTCATCTCTCACCGGTAAGATGGGGTGTGGTGGGCACACCCCTCTTGAGAAGGGGACACAGCCAGGACAGCTGACCCAAACTGACCAAAGCGATATTCTGTGCCATAAGATGTCTATTCAGCAATAAAAGCTAAGAGAAAGGAGTGGGGGGAGGAGGAGGGCACTTGTTATTATGACACTTGTCTTTCCAGAGAAACTGCTTTGTGTACTGAAGCCCAGCTTCCTGGGAAGTGGCTGGACATCACCTGCTAATGTGAAGTAGAGAGTAAACCTTTTGTTTTCCTTTGCTTCAGCACACAGACTTTGCTTTGTTAAACTGCCTTTATCTTGACCTACAAGGTCTGTCCGTGTCCCGTTCCCCGCCCCCGCCCCCCCCCCCGCCTTATTTTCTTCCCCCACCCTGTCCTGCTGAGGAGAGGAGTGGTAGAGTGGCTTAGTGGCCACTTGGCAACCCACCATAGTAATATAGTAGTTACAAATAAAAAGGGAGTTAGTTTTAAATAGAAACTCAATTATTGTTAGATATCCTGAAGATTCAGGAAGATTACATTTTGATAGCTAATAGTGATCAGCAAACATGCAGGTTTTTAGAAAGTCCTGCAGTTCAGCGAGGAGTAATTCGTTCAGGACAACGGTAGCTGTGATAGCAGGGGTATTACAAATGCAAGGCATCCTAAAGAAGGAATCAACTGTTCTTGAAGTCAGCCATGCAAAGATGGTTTATAGACAAGTGGGAAGATAAAATAGTTTTTCATCCACATTTGTCAGTAAGCATAGAATTAATCTGCTTGCCAACTGGCTTGAAGGACTTACAGACGTTTTGCAAATGTATCCGCAGTACATTAATTGTCTCTCTAGTTGCATCTCCTCCTCTGTTTCTATGTTTAGGTTCCTGCCTTTTAATCCTTGTTCTGCTCTCCTTGTCTGTTTCCCTGTTTATCTCGTATGTCTAATGCTCGATACATAAAGTAATGCAGAAGGAGGGTAGTCTTTCTGAGCAGAGCAGATCACTAAGACAGCGAACTCGTATTTGAGTCGCTACAAAGAATTCAGCTCAATAAGCCAGATCCAGCAGCGTGGCACTTCCCATGTGTGAATATATGCTGCTCAAAGTGTCCTTCTGGGAAGGAGTTCTTCAGGACTGAGTGCAATTGGAGAAGAGCCTATGCTGGTGAGCAGTAGCTCAAGCTCGATCTCCATACTTGTAAGCTGCTAGCACTGCTTTAATATTTGTTGTGGGAGTGAAATGGCATCTAAGCAGCCAACTAATTTCAGCCCTGTATCATTTCTGTGTTGAGGAGACTTTCTGCAATAAATTCAGTTGCATGACTATATCCACTACTACTTTATTTGGAAATGTAATATTAGAGTTAAAAGCAGCCTTAGAAAAATGAAATGAATAAAGGTAAAGGCTGCTTGTAGCTGGTGTCTGCAAGGGGACAGGTGTTTGGAATTTGCCATTCAGACAGTCTTGTATCGGAATAGGACCTTAAAAAGTGTTAAGGACCATGACTAAAAGGCAGTGTCCTGACAATGCATTGGATTTAAGAAGTGGTTTGACTCATCAGACTGTTGATCTTTTTAAATAGGGAACATCCAAAAATGAAGGATGTATTAATGGGGCACAGCAATACATTGAAAAACCTGAGGAAGAATTTGAAACATAAGTAAGAGCTGAGAACAGTTTTTGAATAGGAAAGTAAATTATGTTGGTTTGTAGTCTTGCAGATGGTTGGGTAGATGTTTGTTCAGTTGGTTCTACAGTTCAAGCAGAGCTCTCCAGTTCTTGTGGGAAGCTGTTTTGTGCTGCAGAAGAGATGTAGCAATCGCATGTTGTACTGGCAAAATTGTAAAAGTGAAGGAAAACACATGACAAAAATATGCAGTAGACATCTCTTACCAGTTTTACAGGTGGAACCTCTCCTTATCAATTTCAAAAGAAAACCCTGGGAAATCCAAAACAAAAACTCTATAACCTTCAGCACTCCTCTCACTTTTGTTTGCACTTGTTTACAGGTAAATATTGAGAGAAAAGTGAATCAGAGAGATGGGTTTTAAATGACAAGCATAACAGTGACAAAGCTCAGAAAACAGAGCAAAAATCATTTCAAAAGAAGAGTATTTGACAGGGAAAGCCAACACAGCATATTGAATTATAACACAGGATTTAAAAAAAAAAAATGTATTGGACAAATATTTGCACTTTTTTGTCTTTTTTACTAAAATTTCATTGTGTTTTTTATCAGTGTTGCTCGGGGAGCTGTGTGTATCAGAACTGGGAAAAGATAGATGCTTGAAAACCTAAAGCCTGTTGAGTACATCATATCTGATGCTAGGATGTTGCCTAATGTTTAAACAGATTGTTGGTCATATTAAAATGTCCTTAAGTAAACTGTCAAAACGTGACCTTAACACCACTGTTTGATCTCTTGTTAAATGGATGAAATTAGTAATTTCGGTTAAAAATAAACATGGAAATGGTATTGACTTGTCTGGCCTACTTCTGGTATCCCATGGTTAACCACTATGAACTTTTCAGTGTGAAGTATGAGCACCTTTTACAGCAGGCCAGTGAAGGGGAGTGTTTCTTGTGTTAATATTTAATAATTGGGGGTTGAGCTTTAACTTGAGAACTTGTGCCTTGAAGGTGTAAATGTCTGGCCTTGTACCCTATTGACAAAAAGAGGGTAGATAAAGCACAGAAGACCAAAACAAGTATCTATTTTTATTTAATTATTTAATGTAAAACCTCTGGTTTAAGAAATTCCTGAAGAGTAGATTGCTGTATTTTTGTATTAAGTAGTTGTAATGTTTTTGTTTCCATTAATGTACTTTAATCTCGAGGGGCGTGGGGATGGGGAGGGGTGTGTCCACAGTTAGTTGAGACAAGCTTTCTTTCAATTCCCAACGGTTTATTTTTAACTATAACAGGAACTTTTCCTGAATGGTTTTTTTTTTTTTTTTTTCTCACTGAATTCTTAGCTTTAAGGAGAGTGTACTTCAGCAGGGAGATGTCTAATTTAATTTTGTTGTATGGAGAAAATTTATTTTCATGAAGTATCTTCATATTCTTAGAATGAGCTGGGAAGTTCCTGACCTGCTTTTCCCTATGTGTATTTAGTTTTCCATACCGTATTTCTTGGGAAGGCAATTTTGACTACTTTGACCTCACTTCATAAAGTTTTACTCTTCTCTTTCCTTTTGGCGCGGGGGAAGCTAGCTTAAATCCCAGTTAACTTTTAACTTAGATTCTAACACCGTTCTTTTGCATTTATAGACCCCCCTCCAATTAGTAGCGGTATTAGAAAACATATCCTAAAGTGTTTCTGCCACTGGAAAGGTGTTCTGTTAGAGAACAGAAATTCTGTAAACAGCAAAGCACTCATTTCCATTTATTATTAGATGTTAGTATATATGAGAGTTTTCTTAGGTTCTTTTAACAACTTCAAATACATTTAAAAAATTTCCTTTAAAAAAAAAGAAAAAAAAAGTTCAACCGCATTGGAACACTTGTCTATTCTTGAATAATCACAATAAAAAATTTAATTTGATTGCTAAGAGTTTGTTGGCAAGTTCATTCTGTCTGCACTAGATGTCTTTAATGTAGTGTATGCTGGTATGTTATCCTTCTGTGCATATTTATAATCTCATGCAGTGATTGGAGAGAATGGTATTTCAGCTGAGTGTCTCCTCTCTAGATAGCTGTTGTGGGAAAGATGGAAAAGGGCCAAAATACACAGGTAGAAGAGTGGCTGGAGGGAGTGCTCTATTTTAGGCAACCCTGTCTGTTTAACTGCAGCTGTTCAGCATGTTGACACAACAGTTTCAATATCACTTCTTTGAGCCCCTTGTTTTTGAAATCATGTGCGTTCCTGTGGCAGGCAAGTCATCTTCAAAATGCACTCCTGTAATAAGAGGTAGAAGTAGAATCTTCTAAGGACCAATGTAACACGAGACGTGTTCTCTGTCTGGTTGCTGTAGTGCTGTGTATAGTAGCTGTAGTGCCTGTGTCTCTTCTAAAATATGCCAACCTTTGATGACCGTATGCTAACCAGGGATGTCCAGAGTACTAATCTTGTTGCCTTTATTCCTAACTCAAGGGATGGCTGCTATAACAGCCTGCCTGCTATGCTTGCTGCATGGAAATTGAGGCATCTGTTCTAGGGGGTAGGGGTGATGAACTTTAATTGGCTTGTTACATGCTTAGATCTCTCCAAGAGGATGATGCTCCAGTAGGACGATCTGTTAGCGTCTTTGGTGTCTGTGGGCTCTGCCAGCACTTCAGCCAGCAGGGACTCTAGGCCCTATGCCTTCCTTGCTCTGGTCCCTTCAAACAGGGTCATTCTGTCAAACACTACGAGACTGCAACTCTTTCAGTATTTGTTAGTGTAACCTGGAAAGTTTGTATACTTCAATAATTTATAATACTAAGCTAATAACTCTGTTTTCCTACTAGAATTCTTACTACTCTTCAAAACCAAGTGATACTTACCATCACAGACATTTTAGAGGACATCTTGAAAATGCAGGACCCATCAGAAGACACTTTAAGGTAAGATCAGCTTTTATCAGGTGTATGTTACATAAAATGGTGACTCAATCCTGTTGAGTTCAGTCACAGGAGACACATTTTTAAAGGTATGAAATGCCATGACAAATAGTGTCATCATAGCCTAATTGTTTCCATGGAAATAATGGGAGGCTTCGCTTTCACTACGTGAGAGGGCTGGCAGTGGATTGAGCTGGGTTGTGTTGTATTGGTGCAGTTGAAGTAAGTTAATTGTGAAGTGGAGGATGAGAATTGCAGAAATCAGACGATGACTAGAAAGCTGGTCTATCCAAAAAACATGCTGGTCAGCTTTCTTTTCCTTCACCTGATGGTGTGCAAAAGCTGAACCATTTCCCAAGGCTAGGAGACATGAATTCTTTTGCTTTCAAAATTGTATTACTGTTGTTTTATTAGCCAGTTCAGATGGGAATTTCTGGGGAAACTGATCTCTTGTGTATACCCTGCATAGTGCAATCAATGCACTGAATATTTTTTTTTTTAAATCATGAAGATTTATTCTCAGAGCCTCAAGATAGTAAAGGGGTGTGCAGCAACTGTGCTTCTTCCTGGGGTAGTGCAGTGGCTTTCTAATGCTCCAGAGGTGGCCTCACTAGGGCAGAATAGAAGGGGAGAACCACCTCCCTTGACCTGCTAGTCACACTTTTCTTAATGCATCCCGGGAGACCACTGGCCTTCTTGACTACGAGAGCACACTGCTGGCCCATGGCTAACGTGTCCACCAGGACTCCCAGATCCTTCTCTGTGGAGCTGCTTTCCAGCAGGTCAACCCCTAACCTGTACTGGTGCATGGGGTTATCCCTCCTTAGGTGCAGGACCTTAAACTTACCCTTGTCAAACTTCATGAGGTTCCTTTCTGCCCAACTCTCCAGCCTGTCCATACCATTGAGGTAGTGTTGGTAGCTGATGTAATAAAAAGGAAAAGGAAGGCTGACTTCATTCACATCAGCCTGCAGTTCTGCCGGACATGATGCAAGCATGAAAGTGCCCCCTTAAGGGCACATTCACACATATGAATGAATACTGCCTTGAATGTTGCTGTATCCAATGATCTGTCCCACGGTGCTTTAATATTTATAGGGAAAATAGCACATGAGCTTGTATTGCAGTTTGCATATGTGTATAGCACACTTATCAATGCCATGCAAACAGCAGTGCTGATTTGACTTTTATCAGCTTTTTTTTTAACATTTAATTTCCTCCTGTGTAACACAGAGGGCTTTTCCTTCCTATGCTGTTGCTGAAACCTACTAAGGAAGGAGATTTGACTGTCTTCTACACTCAGGAGACCTTTTTGGCTGATTATTTAAAACAAATATAACAATTAAAAAAAAAAAAGCACCAAAAACACGCACGCAGGAATCCCATTTGCTTGCCCCCTCTTCCCCCCCCTAGAAAAACCCCACATTTCTTGGTATATAAAATGGGGGTATTTTAACTTGATAGTCAAAAAAGGGAGTTTACTTAGAGTATTCTTAAAAATACCAGGTTTTGCAGTATGTTAAACTTCTTTTGAAAAAAAAAATATATTTTAAAACAGTTTATATAAA
The DNA here is from genome assembly GCA_033439905.1 of Ceryle rudis. NCBI lineage: Eukaryota > Metazoa > Chordata > Aves > Coraciiformes > Cerylidae > Ceryle > Ceryle rudis. Next base: position 25,615 of record JAAGNO010021814.1, read on the forward strand.
GGTTCTGGAGAAATCTTATAAAATTTAAGTCTTTCTTTTTTTTGTCATGACACTTTGCAATGAATCACTAAGACAACATTTAAGTGGATACATGCATGGTAATCTTTAGAACTAAACCTCATTCCCCATTTTAACACAGTTCAGTGTATTAATGGCTGTGGTGGGTTCATCCCAGCCAGCAGCTAACACCACACAGCTGCGTGCCTGCTCTCCCCTCAGCTCCACTCCTCCCCCAGCAGGATGGGGGAGAGAATATGGAGAAAAATGTGAGAAAACTTATGGGTTGAGAGAAGACAGTTTAAGGAGTGAAGGAAAGAAAAAGGAGAATTTAGAAGGGGAAAAAAAAAAAAAAAAAGTGATGCAAAAGCGGTCACTTGCCACCTCCCACTTGCTGACTGATGCCCAGACAGTCCCCAGGCAATGACTGCTTGCTCCAAGCTCCCTCCCCTCAGTTTGTGTTGCTGAGCAGGGGGTTGTGTGGCATGGAATATCCCTTTCCTCAGCTTGTGTCAGCTGTCCTGGCTATGTCCCTTCCCAGCTCCTTGCCCACCCCTGGCCTGCTTTCTGAGGAGCAGAGCAGGGGAAGAAGAGAAAGCCTTGGTGCTGCGCAGGTACTGCTCAGCAATAGCCAAAGCACTGGTGTGTTTGCCCACTAGTGTGTGCTGGTTTAGTCAAAAATCCAGAAGCCAGCACCATGTGGGCTGCTGTGAAGGAAATTAACTCCATCCCAGACAGACCCAGTGCAGTGGCATATATTTGTTCATATAGACTTATTCCAGAGCTTGAGGCCATTTGTTCATAGGCATTGACATCAGCATTATTTATGAAATAGTCTTAATGTAAAACTAGATGTCATTTCAGCAGGTATTTTTTTCTTTCTTTAGACCAGAATTTAATGATATTTTCCACACACCTCAAATTACCTCATTTGCTCTAAACTGTGCGACTACAATGCCTACGTAACAAATATATGTAGAATCTGCTGACTTTTGTCTACAGCTGATTCTGTTCTACCTTAATACTGTTATTCCCCTCCCTCCCCACTTAGAGAATGTGTAAATACTTGAGTTGGAATTTTTAAGCTGTGTATAATCTCACTTTCAGTATCTTGTATCTTTTTTTCCTCTATTACTTGGTCTGCTCCTTTGCTTGTCGTCATAAAAATGCAGTGACAGACCACTAAGGCCACCTTTCTAGCCGCCTTTGTCAAAGTAGAGAATCATAGCAGCTCTGGGGGAAATGGGAACTTTTAATCTTAGTCAGGAGCATAATCCAGCATTAAAAATGCCTTTTGGTTTCCCTGTGGTCCAGATACATCTACTTGAAGAATTTACTTGTGCTTTGTTGTATTGTGCCTGGATTCTGATACTTTTCAGGAAAGGGGGTAGCATTTAATAGCTTTCTACAAGTGTCCTCTGCCTACAAGCACCGTAAGAGTAACTGTGGGGGACTGATGGGGACATCTTCTCTGTTACTCCTACATAGTGGGTAGGCGGAATGATTTGGGAAATAACACAACCCTCTGCATTTGCATAAAGGAACTTCTGCTCTTTACAGTCCTTTCTTAGCTGTTCAGCGGCCTAAGAGTGGAAAAAATGGTACCAAACTTATTGCAACCTCAGAGCATGTGATATTATTTTTTTAATGTTTTTTCCCCTTGAAGTGATCCTTACTCTGTCAAAAAGAGACTGATTTCACCAAAGTAACTGGGTCATGTTCAAGAAGGTCTATTTCTGTGATATATTTTGTTCTCTCCTACCCTTTAAAGGTGTTTGTAAAAGATGACAAAAATTGTATATGGTCAGCATGTTTCTCTTTTTTTTTTTTTTAAATTTTTAAAAATTTCTTATCTGGAAAGTCATTTTTTGTTTAGACTGGGGGAAAGAAAAACCTTTAAATTTAAAGGATGAAGATGTACAGGAATGCTTTTTGTCAGGACCATGTTGGAAGACTTAAAATGGCAGTACTGGAAAACTGAGACATCTTGATTAAAAAGGTCTTTTCTTACTCAGGGTTTTTTTTACTGCTTATTTTGTTGGAGGCCTGAGTGCTGAGGCGTGAAAACCTTTTTATAACATGAACTACCATGGTCAGTGTTGATCTTGCTGTAGTCTTTCTGTGCACTTACAATGCCATTCACCTGTAAGCCTTTTGTTACCTCTGTGGTCCTGGTCCCACCCTAGGTTAGTTTACAGTAATTTAGTCTGGAGGTAACAAAGGCATAGAGAAAAAAAATGTATGTTCAGACTCTTTAAGATCTTGAAACTATAGAGAGAAAAAAAAAAAAAAGACAAACCAACATACTGACTTCTGGTTAGCATGACTTTTTTTTGTTTTAGACTCGCCATGTGTGCCCACTGCAGGCCTGACATGACTGAATTTGTTAGCGATGGTGAGGTGGTGTGTTAACTTTTCTTTTTTTTGGTCCTTGATGCCGATTTACTTACGTTAAAGTTTGAAAAAAAAAAAAAATGTTAGTGTTGTACAAAAAGTTGACTTTTTTCTATGAGGAAGATAATTCTAGATGTTTTAAACAGTACAGTAAAGTTATTTGAGCCGCATGGTAGCTGAGGAATATTAAACGGGAAATAAAGGAACAGGCTCTGTACTTGCAAGTGCAAGTTTCTTCTGTTGTTCAGTACTGTAAGTTGTACATGTGTATAACTGTAAACTATTGAGTTTTGGTGCCTTCATTTTTCACATGTTTTGTGTTTGTTGTTTTTTTTTACCCTAACCATTACAGAGCAACTTTGCAGATGGCCGTTTGCAATCCCATTATAAATCAGGCTTGGTACAAAAGGGTTTATATATTCAGGCTAAGTACCAGCGGTTACGTTCTGTTGGTGTAAAGGGATTTACCACTAATAAATTCAGAGATGGATTTTTGAGGAAAGAAAAGGTAAGTTGGCTTAATTTATTTTTCAGTAAGCCATTTATAAAATACGAATATTCATCTGATCCATTCCAATTTTTAAACCCCATGGAATAATTTGGATGAGGTTTTCTGGAATATTGGCTCTTTTCTACTTTACAGGCAAATCTGATTTTGCACTCCTATTTCCTCCATGTTTATTCCTTGAATACCTGTTGAAACTTGCTTTGGGTAATTGCAGATCAGGTGGCCTCTGAGATTCTGCAGTTGTCCGTATTTCACTGTTCTCTGTTTGAGCTCAGCTGATCGCTCTACCTATTGATAGGATGAGAAAGTGGCCTTGTGCATAAAGATGTTACTTCCTCTCAGGCTAGTTTTAAATCAAAGTGAAGGGTATTAATTTTTTTTTCTCTGTCTGTGTATCTCCTCTTACCTTAAATTAATCATGTGCTGTAAAGTACACACTGGAGTGCTGTTCTGAATAAAGCATCCTGCACTCTATAACGTCTGTGTAAAATGGTTTGATGAGCCCAAGCTGAAATAATTAAGCACATCTGTTTCATGATAGCATTTGATTTGCAGTGTGTATGGGACAGTGGTAATCTTGAACCACAGAACAACTTTGGAACCATATAAAATGTTACAGCTTTTGTGAGGATCAGTAGTTAAGACATTCTGAATCCTTTATTAGACTTGATCAAGTATGATCAAAGTAGTATGATGTTACTTGTGACATGGAAGAATTGGATTAGATGACCTACACAGCCCTGTGCAGTTCTGTGTTCCTATGTGAATTGTTTCTTTTGTAATTCTGTGCCCACCTAGCTACAAGTAAATACACTTGCATAAGCATTTGTAGTTGGATTAGAGTTTAGTTCTTAGAGCACTTAGAGGTTCTTAGAGGTGTTTTAAAAAACCCTTCAAGTTTATAGCCAGAGGGGGGAGGAAAACACAATAAACCCCCCAAACCAAAACACACCATCCCTCCCCCCCCAAAAAAAAACCCAAACAAAAACACCCACAAAACAAAACCAACAAAATCACCACCACCACCCCCCAAAAAAACCCAAACAAACCACAAATCCAAAATTTTAACTAACTAAATAAATCCAAGAAAGAAAACCAACTCTGGAGAGGGTAAATGGGTCACTTGTTACTGAACTGTACTGGTGAATGGCTTTCACATTTGCACAGATACTTAGAAGTATGATGTCTGAAGGCTACATTGAATTGGAATCAGTGGAAAAGAGATGGAGAAGGATTTTCTCCCAAAAATTATGACTTTGTGAAAATGGGCATAACAGTGCTGTAATTCTGTTGTAGTGAGCTTTCCCCCAATAATTTTCAATGCTGTTCTATAATTGGATATTAAGGTTCTTGTCCGCAACCTATAAAGCATGCTTAACACAGTCAGGCTGCTAGAGATTATGATTTCAACTAGAGAAGCATAATACGTTCTAAATATTGATATTTAGGCCTGATGAAGAACTTGAGTATCTTTGAGTTACAGTAAAATAAATCCTGAAGAGTAAGTGTGACACGGCTGTTGCCTTAACAGCATATACTGATTGCAGGTTGGCTAATCCTTAACACCCAGAAGTGTTCCCGAGATCCTAGCATTTCCCATAATTTGCCTATTGTAGTGATTAAACTTCTCCTTAAGTTTTGTTTTGGTCTGTTTTTTGTTTGTTTCTTTTCTTAATTTTTAAACTGGTCTGAACATCTTGTACGTCACCCTTTTGAAATAATTATGCATATGCATCCTTTAAGGTACCATCTTTACAGTTGTGCTGTTTCAAAACATAATTGAAAGAATCTTGTATGTTAGATACCATAGTAATACAGTCCATATGAAAGTTAGGAGGCTTTTTTCCACTGTTACAACTTGACAGTAACATTTTTTTTCTTCCTTTCTATAGGGAAATTTAAATATTGCAACAGAAACCTGAATTAAGCTGTGATCCTGAAGTTGAAACAGAAAATACAGCAAAAGGAGCATCTGTTCATTTTTTTTTTTGACAACTTTGTCAAGACTTAAAATAGGATAAAGGAACTAACCCCGTAACTTTCTTGATTAAAAATAACTTTATTTTTCAGTAGTGGAATGATGCAGAACTTTTTTACAGTTTTAATAATTGCTTTTAAAGTACAGTATTCAACTGAAACATTGTAGTATGTACCTTTAGTTCCTTTTGCATACCAGTCTCAAGCAGAGAAGTCATTGAAGGGAGTCTTATTTATTGAATACTTTTTCCTCTAAGCATGATGTTACAGATGGAACTTGAGTTGTTATACCCAGAGGTTTATATGTTGAAAGTTTATTGCTTATGTAATTAAAAAAAAAAGTAAAAAAAAAAAAAAAGTGCCTGAATTGTTTGGTAATAGCACATTAGCTCAGGATTTTCCAAGTAATGACCTTTTAGGTTGTGCAATAGATTTTACACCTCTGTTCAGTCATTTCCTTTAAACAGTATTTTGAATTACTTTAATTATATATTTGAGTTTTTGATATGTATATACACTTGTAAATTGTTAGAATGTTGGGACAACTTTCAGTATTTGATTAAAATGAATGGTAACAGGCAGGTATGTAATGTACTGTAGCAGTATCTTAAAACTGCACTGAAAGCATGCTTGGGTTTGTAGAGGATTAGTTGGTCTGTATTCAAAATTATTCTGTCTCATTATATTTTTTTGGTGTATGACATTCTTTGACCAAGCCACATGTTCTCTAATCTTTTTCGTCATAAATGACTTGGTGATTTCCTGGATTCTGAAATTGGGGCCTGAAGTATTTAATTACAAGAAAAACCAAAAACGTAAGTTGTTATAAGCATGTCTTCTAACAAAGCTGTTGTTAACTGAAACCACTTTAAATGCAGATAGTTTGTATTTTTATTTGAAATCCCAGTGATTCTCTGAAGTTTACTGTACTGCAATATTGTTATGCTGTGTTTAAAATGCAAGTAGCCAGATGTTTTACAAGCAGCTATAAACAATATTGTGCTTATTTTCTGTTTATAGCCTTTGCCTTAGTATAGAATATACGATGGGGTTGTGCGTATGCATTGCAGATTTGTTCAGACTTTTTGTCGGTAAATTAAAGATGCGTAGCAAGTAGTTTTCACAGATGTTCTTATGTAAGAAGAAAGTTGTTTACCATGTCCACAATATATGCAGGCTAAGGTATTTCCCCAGTTTCCAAGACCATGTTAGCCATCTAGAATGCAGGCTAGTCTCTCTTGCAGGCAGTAGATTAGAGTTCTAATACTGGGTAGAGGTACGTTCAGAGGAAAGGAATTTTCTTTTAAATGTTTTTTCACAATGCCTTCAATAGAGAGACTGTATGAAAGTGTAGGTATGGCTCAGAACAGCTCAAGTACTGTCACTTAAAATCTTCAGTTCATGGGGTGTACTGTTCAGTGTTCATAGGGAGTAAACAGGCAGGAAGTGTGCCACATTCACCGAAGTTATGGTAATTCAACAATAACACCAGATAGTTTGTTTCTAAACCCCAGGTTTTCAGTTTAAATAATAATCATTAATGAGTCAGCTAGTTTTTCAGTAACTGACATACGTACACAAAATGGGAAGCTAAAGGAAAGAAATTCTCTGGTCAGATAAAGCAGGCTTCTTTCTGCACATAAGAAAATATTTATTTACTGATGTTGTCAGTAATGAATCTGGCAAAATCGTCCTGTATAGATTTACTAGGAGAGGAAAATGGGTTGACTCAACCTGTTGTTGCAATTCCTTAACGCTCATTAGCTGCAGTGGAGCCTGCTGGCAGGGGGAGTGCTGCATGCACCCTGCAGATGGGGGGCAGGTGGACAAGCTCTTCACACTGTTGCTGAACGTGCCAAAGCACTGTAAAATGCATAAGAAGTGAAACCGTGTATGATATAGGACAAACTACTGAAGCTATATCGTCTTATTCAACAGGATACTACTGTTTCTGTAAGCTTCCTGCAGTGTTCTTATTAAAGCCTGGAAGAGATCTCCCTGAGCAAACGGGAAAAGTGGACACATGAAGAAACTTCTGACGTGGCAGTTTTGCTAACACTGTTTGGAAGTAATGCTGAAGGAGTCAGACTTAAAGTACGACTGGCTTCTCCTCATTTTGTGCTTTCTTATTCTACCTGTGCATGACTAGGTTATCTGTAATTTGTTTTGTACTTTAACAGTTTAGCTTTGTGTTTTACTTCTACAGCTGTGAGCAATGTATAACTAACAAGGAGGGGTTTTTGCATGTTTCTGGACTTAGACTTTTTTTTTCCCTTTCCCCAGCCCCTTGCTCACCCTTGGTCCCAAGATGAATGTCGTATGATGAAATGTAGTCACCATTTCATTTGCTTTAGCTTTTATTTAAGGTGATACCATTTGCTCAAATCACATTCTTTACCAGTAACTTCACTAATTTTGGATTCTGTCATGATAAGACTTCCTGTATTTTGTAAAATTCATACAGAAGCTGACTTCTGTGACTGGTTTACGTGATAGAGACATCTACTCCATGATGTTATCTGGTGTAAGACATTGGTATGCCGATTTATATTTGTGAATGTATATACTCGCACACAAATCGGCTTATTTTTTGTTCTAGCACAGAAAAGTTCTGTTGTAGTGGAATATAATGGTTAGTTGAGGGCAATGTGTGAAGTTACTGATTTGGTTGTGAAGGCACAAGAAAAAGTGTTAAGTAGGAGGAAGGTCAATTTACTTGAATAACTTGGTGCCTTTCTGTATTGGACTGCATTGTAGAAAACAACTGTACAAAAACTTAAGTAATATCCTGATTATGACTTTGTTTCTAATGGAAGCGTGGACTGATAACAGTTGTTAAAATAACCACTTACTTTGTGTATGCTTGTGTAAGCCTTGGAAGGAGAACAGCGTCTCTTGTATTAGCAAAGTCTGTCACTGCATTTGCATTGAAAGGGCAAGTTTAAAAATGTGATTGTCGTAAGACCTTTCTAGCTTTGTGTTTTATACTTTGAAAATGTAAATGTGAATTGCTATTCTTTTGGTTGACTTGAAATAGCTGTTAAATGCTCATGTTGTAGTATCAATTGTTCACCTGTGTGAGCTTTCTTAAATTGCTATCCAGAATGCAATGGGTTTAATATGACTAGAGTCTTCCTTATAAATGTCTGAAATAAGTTCTTGTGATGTCAGCATTTATACTGTTGATTCATTTAATCTCTACATAAATTGGTTAGAAACTTAATTTTAAATTTTGTGATGATTGAGTTCACAATGGTAACAAAATTCTGATTCTAGTAAGAAGCAACACCTTGCAAGGCTTCTACAAAAGCCTGCCTTAATAATTACTTACACATAAAAAAATCACCTTACCTGATGGATTTAGATAGTCTTGAGACCTGGACATAACTCAGGTAACTGATAGCAGAGGATGGGAGTAAATTCAGCTGATTGCCAGTTGTGATAACAGTTTACTTGCTGCCTTCTTTCCCAGGGCCTCAGGGTAAAATGCTGAATTTTCTTTATGCAAACTTAGTTGCTTTAAAAACAAAACAGAAAAGAAGATTACACTTTTGCGGCATTGAAAGCGGCGTTCTCAAAACTTGCTTGTTATGCATCAGGAAGTCATTTTATGCCATGTATTGGAAATGGGTAGTGAGAGTTGCTTGGAGAAGATGATTAAAGATTATAGCAAAGAAATACAATTTCTTGGTATTTACCTTAGAAAACTGCAAATAGGGGGAGTTCTTTAACTTCCTTGCTTTCTGAAGGATCTTTTCCCATGCTGTGTAGAACCATGCCTCTTGCCTTTAAGCATCTGAACAGCCATCTACAAAGTTCTCTGTGGGAGACTTCAGACTTGCGTCCTAATGAATCTGAAGGGAAAAAAAAAATCTGCACAATACTCTGGCCCTTGACAGATTTCATTCCATTGCTTCAGGATTTGAAGATCAGAGGTTCTTCAGCCTCCTTGTGAATGGGGAGAGAAAAAATAAAAAGGCAAGCCATTTCAAGATCTTTGAAAGCCTACTTGTAACACTTGACTCTTTAATAGACCTTAAGGATAGTGATGAACTTTGTGATCATGTTCTGTTTCCAGCATGCTGAACATAAATTTTCAGTGCTAAGATCAGAGGAAACTATTCTCATACCACCTGCCCCTTCCTTTTTGTGCCTGATGGTTTTTGTTGTTGAAGGGGGTTTTGAGTAGGTATTTAGCCATGTGGTTTAAAGTGCTCTGCTGCCTGCCACATTAATACAGTTTTGTTCTGTTCACTGCTCTGAACTTTGTCTAAGCAGCCTAAATCTCATGTTGTCTTTTTAATATTTCATTTTCTGTAAATAATGTAGTAGATGGCTTTTATTTTGTGACTGGCTTCTCTTATGTCTTTATTCTTGAGGGAAGAGACAGGGTGGAAACAGTTCTTCATATATACTCTTTATGGAATAAAGAAAACCTCACTGTTTTAAGAATAGCAGGAGTGTATCTTCCTCCCCCCACCCCCCAAATAATGAATGAGGATATGGACTAATGTCCATTTCTAAGGGACTATATTAATGTTGACCTTATTTATACTGTAGCTTCACAAGGACCATTTAATGTGTGTATGTGCACATGTATGTACACATGCAAATGCAATATTAAAGACCTTTAATGTTATTTCTAAGTGTGGATACGAAATGACATTTTTAAACTACTGAAGATGGAGTTAAGTGCAAATGCATTTTAAGTCTGTAGTCTTTGGAGTCCCCAGTGGTGCTTTTGACAATGTTATCCCATATCTAAGAGCCTCATTCATGAGTACATATTAAGATGTAGGTATGTTTATATGTATGTTTAACATAGTTTATATAAAATCAATGTAAATTTTGTTTCTACAGACAATAAATGTTTTAACAAAATTTTTACTTAATTCAGTGATTTGATTCAGTAGTTATTAATGTTTGGTGTCATTTTCAGAGTATTTTCACTCTATCTGTGTAACAGTTCGCTTTTTATATAAATATAACTCTTGCTTCTATAAATTCTGTAACTTCATTTTAATGCTTCTTTTTGAGATTGAAGTATTGATCCATATTCTAGGTATACCTGTTAAAAGAAGCTCTTTCCAAAGACACAAAATATTTTTCTCCCTTCATTACTAGCACAAAATAGGTGTTTGTTTGAAAAAAAACACAAACAAACAAACTGCTTTGAAAGCAGCTATATCCATCTCCTCCGTGGTATTCAAAATCCTTAGCATCTCTGACAAATTCTGATTCCTGCTCTGTAAAGGGGCAGAATAGGGGAGGGTAAGAATGAAGCTAGAACTTGCAGTGTTTTATTAAATGCATTATTTACTTGCCATAATCCAAATCTGTCTTGATCTTCACCGTCTATAAATATTTGGGCATTTTAATATATATATTATTCTCCTAATCTGGTTATCCTTGAACTGCATAGTAAAACAGAGCTCCATCTGTGGTAAATCTGCGATGCAGAGTAGCTGGGAGGGGAGGTGGTGTTACATTATTTCCCCCTTCAGAAAAGGTGTTTACTTAATCTTTGGGGGGATATAATAATGCTTCCCAAATATTAGACTGGTCTTTAGAAGGGATGTGGCTCATCATGTTTTGAAGTGCATGTCAGTTTAGATGAAACTTGCTAATTTTCATTGCTAGTGCTTTAAAACCATTCTTTTAGCTTTTCTAAGCACTTCCTTAACAGGTAAAGAGAAGTTTCATTTCTGAATGTCACTGTGCTGTGTATTAATGTAGTGGATTTACTCACCTCTTCCCACAAAAGTAAGGCTATCCCAATAATCAACATATATTGTAATGTTGCTTTGAAGCCCCAAGGGAGGGGTAGGCTATACAGGGACACAAGGTCAGCCCTAAAGGAATTATTCAGCTGATGAACAATGGGAAGCAAAGTCTTGGAGGTACTATGGACAGTGCTGCCCCCCAGATTAAAATCAGGGTTTTTTTTTCCACTTTTTGGAAAAGGCAACCTGTTGTACCATGTTTCTGGTCTTCTGGGGGAAACCAAGAAATAACCATGCATTATTTTTTTAGTGATAGCTGAAATTTGCTTTCTTCTCTGCATTGTAACAGTGACATTGTGACATGACTGCTTTGTATTATTCCTTACTTCTACTTTCTGATAGAAACAGTGCTAGTGGTATGTACCAAGCTAAATTATTCAGACCGTTTACCTTAAGCTACGCAGCTGGAGCACTGGAAACCCAAACTTTAAAATGACCATGCTAAGAAAAATATATTGTTTTTCTTACCTGACTGCATCAATTCTACTTTGACATGTTATGTTGTTCTGACAGATGACAGTTTCAGCTAGTTTGTCATAATGCTTAAGTAAAAGCTGCTGCTTCTCATTCTAATAACTTGGAAAAGTTTGGGTTGGAAGGGACTGGTAAAGGCCATCTAGTCCAATCCCTTTGCAGTGAGCAGGGACATCTTTAATTAGATCAGGTTGCTCAGAGCCCTATCCAACCTGGCTTCAAACACTTCAAGGGATAGGGCATCCACAACCTCTCTTGGTGATCTGTTCCTAGTGTTTTACCATGCTTCAGGTGAAGAATTTCTTCTTAATCTGAATCTACTCTCTTTCACTTTGAAACTGTTACCCCTTGTCCAAGAGTCCCTCCCTATCTTTCCTGTAAGCACCCTTGAAGTATTGGAAGGCCACTATGAGGTCTCTCCAGAGCCGCCTCTTCTCCAGGCTGAAAAACCCTAACACTCTCAGTGTCTCCTCAAAGGAGAGGTCTTAAGAGCCCTCTGATATTTTTGTGGCCCTCCTCTGGACCTGCTCCAACAGGTCTGTGTCCTTGTGCTGAGGACTCAGGGCTGGACACAGTACTCCAGATGGGGATCTTCCAAGAGGGACGTGTGGGACACACTTCTTTTGGTACAGTCCACCACACAGTTGGCATTCTGGACTGCAAGTGCACATTGCTGGCTCATGTCCAGCTTTTCATCTAACAGTACCCCCAAGTTCTTCTCTGCAAGGCTGCTCTCAATCCATTCATCACCCAGCCTGTATTTGTGCGTAATTTCCCCAAATTAGTCCTGTACATTTTTCAGGCAATAGAGGTCAACTGCCCTCATGCAATGAGGAATTGTGGATACTTGAAACCAGCATTGTTTATTAAGGTGTGGATAACCGAGTGGCTTTCTCGTAGCATCTGACTGGCTAAAAGACACTGTGTGTACGTATGAAGATAAAATGCATTTTTTACATTTTCCTCCTTCTCCCAATCTTGGAACTCAGTGGTTTGTGATGCGGTGTCCCAGTGTTCCTGAAAACAATAGTGAGGTGTTTTGTCTGAGACTTTTTAGTGACACATTGAACTGGAGGCTGTCCACATGTACATCCAGCCTGTTACCATTCTATTCCTTTTCATAGTTCAACTTACTTTTTTAGTTATGTTGAAAAACTTGGGGGGGGAAAAAAAAAAAAAAGCAGCTCTGTGAATGTTTTGTTCTATTTTTTTTTTTTTTGGCAAAAGATCAGAATTAGAAAAGACAACCTGCTTCCACTACTGCTACAGCATGTAAATAGGTAACTTTAAGTTTTCATAGCTGTAGTTTAAAAAAAACCCCCACAACTAAGCCAAGAGTTCTAAATACTAAAGCCTCTCCTTGGTTAAATGCCTCTAATTATCCCTCAAAACAGTTCACCACTCTCACAGTTTCAAAAATGTGGATTTCTTGTAGCCAGGAAGCCAGGTGCCACCTGGAAAGACTCCTATTCTCTTACACATTTATAACCTCAAAAAAAATCCAAACCCACACACAAAACCCCCCAAGAAATAAAAAAAAACAAAACACAAACCAACCCCCCCCAAACAACCACCAAACAAACAAACAAAAAAAACCAACACAAAACCAAAACCCCACAAAACACAACACAAAAAACTGAACACAAACCAAAAAAAAAAAAACCCAAACCCACTCTCTTGTTCAGGAAGAGAAGTACAAAAATTTTATCCCTTATGTTATTGGCAGTTTTGTCTTCATACCTAAATTACTTACCTAAGGCTAGAAGAAGCTTTTTTGCTTAACCTTTCATTAATAGTGAAGGTGCTTACACTATAAAAAATGTTACTGTATTTTTATCTTTTTACACCAGATTATACAGTTTTTAGTCTTCTACTCTGCTACCCCTATAGTGGGGTTTTTTATTTTTTTCCCTTAATGGTCTTTGCCTGTGGAAGACTTGCCTATAAAGAAAACTCCAGCATCATTAGGTGCTTTTCTGTCCAGAAGCGTCACTGATCTACACGAACTGCTGCTCTCTTTCGCTCAGTTCTATTGTAGCATCCGTTTCACATCTTCCTTCAATACGTGAAAAGATCAATCAGCTGCTCGTGTGCGATTCTGCTCTTTTTTCTTAAACGCCACCACCAAAAAGGCCACTCTTATCTGTTAGTCTTTCTTCCTTTTCTTCTTTCCCTCCTGGCCTCCAGAGCCAAGCATGCAAAGGGAGGGTGGGACGGACACGACAGTGACGGTTCCCTCCGCTGCGGCCCGGGCTGCAACCCCCTAACTCCCTCTTCCCTCAGTGCCGGGGAGAGACGCGGTGCCCGTGGAGCTGCTGTTGCTTTTCCTCGTCTCACCGACGGCAGAGCCCTGGGGGCAGGACCGGGCACGGCCCGCAGCAGGTTATGGCTCCGGGGGCCAGGCGGAGAAGGCGGCTGGCAGTAATCGGAGGTACCTGCCTGTACGTCCACACGGGAACGGCTGCCCACTCCCAGAGACTGTGCGTGGAGCCTAAAGCGTCCCCTCTCCTCCCCCAGCACCGAAATAAGATTCCGTCCCGTCCCCTCCTCTGCCCCAGCCACCGGTGCCTCTCCGTGCCCGACTAACGATTCCTGGCCTGAGCGGCAGGAAGCCACCCCTTCACCTCAACTCGGGGGCCGCGGCACCCTACTCCCCGGACCCTGCCCCCGCTGGGGACGGCCGCTCCGCTTCCTTCCTCCCCGCCCTCCTTCCACCGCTGCTGCCGCCGCTGCTCCCGGCGGCCCGAGGCGGCGC
>JAAGNO010021815.1:0-54967 GCA_033439905.1 Ceryle rudis
CTTCCCCAGATGCCCGCTCACTCGCGGGTCTCCCCGCTCTGCCCCGGCTTCACCGTCCCCGGGAAGCCCGGTCTCGTCCCAGTCTATCTCAGTAATGCAGCTCTCACCGCTGCCGGTACCGCTGTTGCTCTCCGCACTGCCGCGCGGCCTGCAGTTTATTCATGTGGAAAAAGCTTTCCTTGAAGAAAGGCTAAATGTTGGGTGGTTACAAAGCACATTTGCACATACACCCTACATGAGGAGCTACAAGACTGCTGGCTACAGCACACACCATGTCATAGGTTCATGGGCAATCACAGGTTCATGGGCAACCACAGGTTCATGGGCAACCGCCGCTTTTGTCTGTGCAGGAAAATCGGCTTCATTTATTGTAGCAGAGCTCTCACTGAAGCAACAGTGTGACTTGCTACCAAGATTTCTGCAGGTACCCTGGCCACATGCTGGCACAGGAGTCAGTATCTCTGGCCAGGCTGCTATTAATATCCATAGATGCTGAGGCAGGAGGAAACTCAGGCAGGACAGGCAAAGGAGTCTCCAAAGTCCCTCAAGAGGCAGCCCCGGTGACACTGGAGTTGTGCAGTGTATTTGGCTTATGTGGCTACCAGCAATGACTGCCTAAAAATACCAACAAAAACGAGGCAGTGAACCCAGTTTGGAAGGAGATAGTCTTGAAGAAGTCATAGTGTCAAAAAAAAAAAAAAAAAAAAAATTATTGTGTGTTCTGGATGCTCAAAAAGTCCCATTTTCATCAGGTTTTTGCATCTGCGAGTGTGGAGATTTCTGTACCCAGAGAAGCCCAGCCCCAGGAGCTGAAGTGGGGTCTAACATCCAGAGACACAAACTGCAGTCACTGGTGCTGGCAGCTCTAGGGCTTTTGCCTGAGCATTTGTATTTTATCCACTCTGGGTTCATTCCGGGTGTATGAGCTTGGTGCATGTCCCAGCTGGCCAGCGAGTGCATTAGCAGAGATTTAGGCAACTGGCTTTTTTCCATCACAAACCTGGAAAATGGCAGCTGGAGGGTAGAAAATGTTCTTCACTGAAGACATGTCTCATAAACTTCTTTACGGCTTGTGTAATTATTTCACTCACCCATAATAAATGCCCTTTTGCTCCCTGCAAGCTGCGTAAGATGGCTTTTACCTCCCACAGCAATGTGCCCATGGCTTGTGTCTATGGCTCTGCAGAGCCACAGCCCTGGCTGGGAGCGGGTACTCCTGCCAGCAAACTGCATGACGCTGGTGGGATCTCAGCCACAAGTGAGTGGTAAACAGCTCAGTTCTGCCCATTTTTCTTAATTCACTCCACCTTTTTAAGCACTCATCTCAGTCTCTCATCATCAGTGTGAGTGCTGGGATCTTGCCATGCTCAGAGACCTCCTGGTATGGAAGTTTGCTGGGAGTGGGGGAGATGAGGGCAGAATTTGGCCGAGTGTTGCCAGAGCTGTAGCCAGCCCTGACATTTTTTCCTTAGGTTATAGCTAGTTCATCTGGGCACATCCAGCCACGTTTGTATTTCAGCAACACAAAAAAGTTACTTCATTGCCATGGAGACAGCTACAATTTGCATCTTAATTAAGGAATGACAGATGCCCTACTGATAAAGGCAATCTTTAGCTATGGATCCCCATTGACTTCACGTTCCAGTATTCCCATTTATTATTAGGTGCTTCTGAAGTCAAAATCTTACCAAGTGATTGGCAGGGAGTTGCATCTTAATTTTTTTGCTGTGCTGATGTTCTGATGTGAATAAATATTTCTCCATGGTGAGACAATCAAATACTCTGGGCTGAAACAGAGTGCAACTGGCAGAATACTGTCTGGATCTGCATGGCATAAACCTCACTGCCCTAAGCGGGGGTGGGGATGAGGGATGGACAACTGTGGGAAGCATAAAGTGATCAGAAAAAGAATGACTGTGGGCACATTTATGGTGCTAACAGTGCAACACCAAGCTACCCAAAAGGTCTCCAAAGTCTGGAGAGTTGGGCACTCACAGGGCAGGCAATGCCCATGCTGAATTTCCAGCCCTAGCAGGTCTTGCCCAGTTGTTGGACACTGAAATCCCATTTCCACCTCCTCTGTGCTGAAGGGACATTTCAGAAACAGTGTTTTCTTGCTGGCTTGTGCAGCTGGTAGCAAACAGGATGCAATGAGTCAGTCGCAAGAGTGCAAGGAGCAAACAGAGTGCAAAGAGCTGGTAGGGCCATCCTGCAGGGAGAAGGGAGAGACAGCAGGTGAGATGGAACTAACCCAGGTGCAGTGCACCTCCCAGACATTTGGCACAGCCCATGCCGTTGCACAACCTCTGCCCCCACTGCAAACTGCTCCTGTGCTCAGGGATGTGTCCACAACTCTATCCTCTGCATCTCAGAGCTTTACTACCATTAGTGGATCCAACACCACAAATCTTACCACCTTCAGCAGCTTTGTCATTCTTTTGCTGTGCATAGGGCACACGGGCAGAGGGAAAGAGATTCTATAACTGCCAGCAGTACCCACTAATTTGGGGTGCCCAAGGAATAAGGATGGGAAATACAGTGGCTCTGGCAAAAACATGATCCAAACCTGTTCTTGTTCAGTGACCACATACTGGTCTCATAGAGTGCATGGTTCAGGCATTACACCATACAGATCAGGTCCTCAGAAATTAGGCTTGTTGTTCATCAACTCCTGGTGTATAGCATCAACTAAACCCTTAGGAACACACAAACCTTCAAAACAGCAGGTAATTTGGTTGCAAGGAGAGCAGAAATGGGTGCCTGTCCTTTAGGTAAGGATGAACTTCTCCTTTAGAGGTGTAAAAGTGAGCACCAGAACTTCCAGAGCCTGATGCCTTTCAGGTTTTATCCTGTAGTTGATTTGCCAATCTTAGAGAAAGTGTAAACTGAAATGAAAGCTCTTCACACTTCAGTGGGTTTTATTCACATTTCATTCCTATTTAGAAGGGCTTTTTGCCATGTGAATTTTCTGGCGCTTGATACACTCTTGTCCTGGTTTCAGTTGCAATAAAGTTAATTTTCTTCCTAGTAGCTAGTACAGAGCTGTGTTTTGGGTTTACTGTGAGAATGATGTTGATAACACACTGACATTTTAGTTGTTGCTGAGCAGTGTTTACACTAAGTCAAGGACTTTTCTCTTCCCATCCTGCGCTACCAGTGGAGAGAAGTTCTGGGAGTGCACAAGGAGCTGGGAGGGGACAGCTTGCCCGAACTGGCCAAAGGAGTGTTCCATACAATAAGACATATTATTATTATTCTTATTTTCCCTTCCTTTTCTGTCCTATTAAACTGTTTCTGTCTCATCCCACAACTTTTACTTTTTTTTCCCCTTGATTTTCTCCCCATCCCACAGAGAGGGGGGGACTGAGCAAGCAGCTGTGTGGTGCTTAATTGCTGATGGGGTTAAAGCATGACAAGTCTGAGCACATGTTGCACTCTCCCTTTGGCAAAGGTCCACAGTGCATCTTTCTCCTCTGTCTGGCCACCCATTTTCCCTAAATTCAGACAAAATCACTTCTCCTTGCAACTTTTCACCTGCAGATTTTGCTGAAACCTGGCCAAAGGCTCAGAAGGAAGGATGAAAGCGAGGATAGGCAGGCAGCAGAATGACGCCTGTACTTGTTATAGGAAACCAATGTAAGTCAGTGGTCACAAATTATTTATGGGATTTCAGTCCAAATAGTTACAGCTCTGCAGGCGTGTTTTCAAAATACTGAAAGCAGGGCTCTGTTATATAAAAGATGGTGACCCCTACATCAGAGACACGTTTTAGGCCAAGCAGATAACAGACCAGGGAAGGGATATAACTGCAGCTGGTAACAGAAAACCTCAATTTACCCAACGAGCTGCTTCACTGCCACACTGTCTCTGCCTTTATGGCAGAAAGTAGAGAGGACGATTCTTGTTCTGCCAAGTAAAACCAGAGTTAGCAGTCAGGTCAGGTGCCTCCCGGGAGGATTGTTTAGCCCCCTGCGCTCCTTCGAGCTTTATGGCATGCTGAGCATCTCCTGCGCTTGAAGGGCAGTAGAGCTGTGCCCGAGTACACCAAAAAGTTAATTGGAAAGAGCAGCTGTGAAAAAGGCCTGACCTTTTCCCGAATTGCAGCCCAATGCTGAGTAGCAGAGGTTGTCCAATTAACGGGGAAAATGATGCTGGAAGAGAACTTTCTGCCTTGAAGGAGTGATGCTGAGACTTGTTAGTGGGGCCCCACTGCAGCATGCTCAGTTTCCAGGTGAGATGGTCTTTGCAATGACAGCGCAGACGCTCCAGCCCTCAGTGGACAGATCAACACTGAGATGGCCCCCCTTGAGTTCCAGCAGCATTGCTGGAGATTGGACATGGCCCCCATAGCCTGCTAGAATGATATTCCTGGTTCCTGAGGCTTTTACTGTTAGTAAAGTTGAACTTTGTTCCAAGGGAAACAGACAGGCAGGATGAAGTTTTTAGACCTAGCAATCACCCATGCTAACAGGAAAGAGAGATCTTTTCTGCATCTCATACTCTTAGAACATCCAAGCCCTAACAGGTTTCCTGACTCCCATGGACTTCATTCAGTTTAAAAAGAAACTCCTCCCATGACACTTCATAAAACATTCTCAAGGTTCTTCTCCAGGCTCCAGCAGACTGAATCTACAGGACTCCTTCAGGTTGGTTCGATGGACCATATCACTAAAGCGTGCTCCCTGGGATGTTTCTCATTTCACTGGTTAACAAAGATGTTCCTCATCTATTTTCTGATGAAGAAAAGCAAACAATCGCTGCTCAGTATCATGGGATATCAACTAACAGTGCAACGGGCTCATGCAGATAAACTCAACTCCTTTGTGCTTCAAAACATTGAGAAATTGTGACAATCTTGAACAAGGTACTGTGAGTCTTTTTACAAGACATATATTAAAAGCAGCTGAATTAAGATACTGATCTTTCCTCCTTGTTGACTTTCTGTATATAGCATAAATATCTATAACCATCCTAATCCCCAGGTCTGGGATTGTCTGTCTTTGGATATGATGAGATATCCCATACTCAGATCATTCTCCAAGCTGTACTCACCAAACAGTCTTAAAAAGACATGAGAAGTGCAAGGGAGAACCACAATTCACCTTTTTCACCTTCTACGATCCCATACAAGTGGCAAAGCTAAGGCTGCTGCAAGAAAATCGGTCAGGGTAGATCTATTTACATCATCTCTGAGTCAGAACAGCCTTTTGTTTAGTCAGAAGTTCTAAAGAAAGCAGACAGGGAACGAATGAAGTCAAAAACATGAATGGACCCGTTAACTTGTCTGTGATTTCCCCACCAGCCATTACCAGCCTCTCCAGTCATACAGAAAACAAGAAACCTGGTGTGAGATCCTCCACTACTTGCTGGTGCTGACTGACAGCACTTAAGAGGGGGACCAGGAAAAGTGGGTAGGAAAAAGAAGAGAAGTGTTATACGAACTAAGAGATGGAAACAAATGCTGACAAGTAAACGGATGGCTGTTCAGGGACTCATGGGAAAATCAAGCAGCTGGAATCTTGGACTGCAGCCGGCTTTTACAGAGCAGAAATGTAATTCAGATAATGCTTCTTAGAGTGCTTTCTCCAAAGAGGTCTGATACTCTCTCACCAGTTTTGTTTATTGTGGTCATAAAGAGAACAGCCAATACATGTGGAAATAAGAAGCAAATAGAGATTACCAAGCAGTATATTAGAAACATGCCAGATTTACTACAGTATCTGCTTAGCAAGCTTGAAATCACTTAAAAAAAAAAAAAAAAATCTAATTTTGTCATTTTTTAAATAAGTCATTGATTACAGCTATTTGCTTCAGGAAGAAACATAAGCAGGTGTTACAAACAGATTTACTCCCTTTGGCAAGAATGATACCTGTTTCTCTAACAGAAGCCCTGTGTGATGAGGGGGAGTTTGTCTCCCAGTTTAAAGCAGGAGAGATATGTATAAGTAAATGCTGTAATTAAAACTGACATTTTTTGCTTGACTGCTAACAGTGACCACAAGGATGAAAAATGACATTAGTTCCACCAGGGGCAGAGATGCCGTGCACCGTAAGAGATTAGGGGAGAGCATTAACGGCAGTAATGAACTGACTTATGAGCTCTCATCCAGGGATGCTGGACTGCTCCTGTGATCCACGGTGCCATTTCCAGCACAAAGACTGGCACTGATGGAGAGGAGAGGTGCCAGCTTTCATCAGAGCTGTTACTTGCAAATATGCTCCATGGCTGAGATGTATTGAAAAAAACCCCTGTACTTGGTGAAGGCACTGTGCTGAGAGCTTCAAGGCATAATGAAGGGGGGTGTAGAGTCATTTGTTCTAAAGGGACAAAAATATCAGGGACAAAAGGGACAAAAATATGGCATGGAAGCTCTATCACCAAATATTGCCAAGGCTGTGATCTTATTCTGCATCTTCTGTGCTTGTTGTAGACCTAGGGAGAGCCCAGCCGCAGAAAAGTCAAAGCCTGTTGTTGAGTTATGTGCACAGATTTTTCAGAAGCTACTTTTGGCACTCATCCGGCATCACGAGTTCCCAAGGGCTTCACAAACTTCACTCAGGCCAGGTTCCTGGGGCCAAGGGGTTGATGTGGCACTGGAGAGAAGCATGATCAATGGGAAGCTCTGGAGACGTGGGAGCCTCAGAGAAGGTGACACTGAGATGTGACAGCTGCTCTGGGTACCTGGGACATTCACACAGAGTTTTCTACCCATAAGTCTACTCTCACCTCTGAGGAGGAGCCCTGCTGGGGCAGGCAGGGGAGAGACCTCAGCTGACCTTGTTAGCCTGCGTGCTGTTGGGGTGCATCCCCAGCAGCTCTTCTTAGTGTCCAAACAGGGAGCCTGAGACACCACCCTTGGCAGCCACATTTGTGCTCATTTGCAGAGGAATTAAAATAAAAAGACATAGCAATTCCACAACGCCATGACATCAGTCGGAATTCATTATCAACTTCCTGAAACTATCACATATGGTAACTACACTTCATCTTCCTGGCACTTAGATGTCAGCGTTTAAAAAAGTGTGGCCGATTTGGTAACTCTGGCTTTGTGCTTTCTTTTCTGCTCTTGTTGCCTCTTGAAGTAGAAATTTAGCTAATTTATTCTGGCCAACACGGCAGCATAAGAGCTTGGGTGCAAGTGTTGCATTTGATTCTGAAAGGAGGCTCAGGTGGCCCCAGTCCAATACCACCTATCGAACAACGAGGTCAATAGTACCTTTGCTCTAACCTCTGCATGAGATTTGTAAGTGCTACCTATCTTTTGATGTGCTTTTCCTTCCCTCCGAAATGAAATGCAGGGTTTAAATTATGCTTGCATATGGTCAGCTCTATGAATTGCATAGTCTGGGCCACCCCACGAGAAGTAAACCAGCATGAATACAGTCAGCACCAGCCCCTGGCTTATAAAAATCATTTTTTATTATCTATAAAAAATAAGATAGAAGTGTCTTAAAAGAAATGCTCTGCAGAAGATTGATCAAAATAACTTTAATTAGAGACATGAGGCTATTTACTTTGGCTTTTGCTTTTCTAAATTAGCTCTCATTTTCATGCTTGGGAGTAACCAAGCAAACCAAAACTCATGTGGCTTAGTGGAAACTTGTGCTGTTAATGAAAGCTTCTCTTGCCCTGTGCAGCAAAACAGCAGAGGAGATGACTAGGAAACAGCAATCCAACAGCGGGTGCAAAAGGGTGATGGAAACCAGGAGAGATCTCTCTGAAAGGTCAAATGGCAAAGTTCCCTGTACTGACAGGGGATTGGACAGCAAGGCAGTCAGTTCACCGCGCAGTGTCTGTGCTCTTGTAAGGTGGGAGGGAAGGAGGGGAAATTCTAACGAATGACATGTGAGCGAGACATCCAAAAATGTTTAGTGAGAGAAGAACACAACTATGCAAAAGTGGGAGAGGTATCAGCGTTGGGGTAGGTGGGCAAAGGCCATGGATTTCAGGGGAGTACGGGCACTTCACAGCTGCTGAAGAGAGAGCCCAAACATTTCCCTCCACAGCACACTTCACCCATCTCTGGTAAGTCTGGACACCTCCATGAGAATACAATAACTTTGCTCTAGGTATAAATCACTGGCTTCAGAAGGACAAAAGTCACATTCAGACAAGAGCTCTGTCCTGCCCCAAATATTCCTGCATTTCCTCCCCACCAACCATCAACAATGGCACGCAGGGTAGAGTTCAGGTGCCCTGTGGAAGCAGCACCTAAACCCAAGATACACCTCTCTAAGTCAGCATCCCTTATGGTCTGGGGAGAAAGATGAGCACCCACCATAGCCTGGGATGGTGTTGGGAGTATTCACATGAGTCTTGCTCTGGAAGCGTTTCCTCCTTTTCACTGGCTGTACAGGAAAATGAGGGTTACTGTCTGAGATTACCACATCTCAGCCTCCTGCTCCAGGTCTTCTCAGAAATTCCTGCTTGGCCATGGAAGAGCCAGCTGATGGCCCACCAGCAGACAGAAACCGCACCAAGCAGAGACAGGCTTACCCCACAAGGGAAGTCCCTCTCTGAAGGGGTAGGAATCCAGTCTGGGAAGCTACAGCCACCATTCTTGCCTTTCATTCTTCATCTGCTTCTTCTTCTTTCACCCCTCAAATGGTCTTAAACTTTAGTCAGGCCGTGCTGTGAGTGAGGGAAGAAAATCTCCAGCAGACAAATAAGGCATTTAATCATATTTCATACTTTCCCACTCCAAAACTACACTTCACTTACAAGCCGAAATTAACAGCAGGACAGATGTTCCCTGTGATTTCAGCTTCAAGCAGAAGCAGTGATAAGAACCAGGGGAGAGTAAGTAAATAAAACTCGATTTGATCAAATACCAGCAAGCAATGCATGCACTTTCTGAGCACAACTCTTGCAACATCTGCATGAAGGACAACGTCCCTTTCTGCATAATGCAGCCCATGTGTGCACTAGCTAAGCCTCTTACTACAAGTGATAAAGCTTGATTAATAAATCATTTCAGACCAAATGGTTGTTAAGCACTTAAACGTTACAGTAGTTATCAGCTGGGCTGCAAAAATGGAATTAGAAATGAGCTTATGTAGTAAGATTAGTGCAAGTGACTCTCTCTGCAGCAGGAGGGAGGAGAAGGGCTTCCAACACAAGAGCACGACTGCATGGGAGGGAGATGGGTGAATGTGACCTGTAGGAAAGGCTCATAAAGCTCTGAAGGAGACCAAAACCCACACTGTCCTCTCAGAAACTTGTAACAGGCATAAATATCACTCCCCTAAGATCTGGCTCGAGTAATCACCTGTGTGAAACAGAAGGTACGTTCATGCGGTGACTTTAATTTTGGAAAGAGGGAAAATGTGAAACAGAAATCATTTTGAAAGAGCTGCTCCATGTCTGAGCAACAGCAGCTGTGCCTTACCAAGGAATGAAAGCAAAGGAAGTGAGCTGAGACGACAAAGACCCAACCAGGATATGCACCTCTTGGCTATCTGCTCCACCAGCTGTCAAAGTGGCTGTCCCCTCCCTGGGAATGGGTGGCAGGGAGGTGACATTCAAATTTGTCCGTAAACTTTTCCATAGCCATCAGTGGAGACGTCTTGGCATCCAGTTCAAGTGGACACAAGCCTCTGTCTCTGAGGAAGGACTAAGAGAGCAAATAGTCCTTTAGCAAGGTCCAAACTATCCTATCGTAAGAGGAGGTTTATTGCTTTGATCTCACTTATGCTTTGAGCCTGGAGGGCAATTTGGAAAACCTACATCTACTGTACACAATAAAGATGATTGAGAGAATTTCAGGCTGGAAGGAAGGCAGAAATGCAATGCTATATCAGCATGAACATGGCACAATTGAGCAGAGAGGGACTATTAAACTGAAGAAAGGAAAGCAAAACCTTGTTAGATATGTAACCTGGAGCCAGAAAAAGTCTTTGTCAATGAAACAGAGGACTCACTTTTCCTCGCTTCAAGCCTTACCCATAAAAGGCTGCACCAATATAGCCTCTAGTTCTGTTCTGTTATCAAGTCTATATGCTCACTTGTTTTTCACTCCCCCCTGCTATTCCATAATCTTCTTGTTTCTAAGGATGAAAAATATATGCAGTCAACTTCCAAATTTTGCTTGCCTTTTAATGCCAATGAACTTTGTCAGAAATATCAAATAAAGTAGAAAAAAGTCTTTTTCTGGAAGCAAATTTTAAAGACTTTCTTCTATTCAGGGTCTGGTTAACACTCGGCAATCAAAGCACCAAGATTTGCAAAGGCCTGACTCATGGCCTGCCATTGAAAGGAAAATGCAACATTCGTAATAGTTTATTGCACGCATTTCCAGCTTTCCCAGGGCAGGCGGTCACCTCTCCCCACCCGTCCATCCCACATCCCTTTCCCAGGGAGGATGAGGAGGATCAAGCTGGACAAGATGCAGAGGAGATCAAACTTGCTTTTGTGGGGCTATCTGAAGTCACCCCGTCTGGCCCCACAAGGACACGTCCCCAGGGACATAAGCCCCATTCTCCTTGTGCAGTTTGACAACAGGTAGCCGAACCCAAATACTCTTTCCTGCCCCTGTTTCTTCAGCAGCGGCATCATTTCTCCTTATGGATTCCCCCTCCTGTGGAATAACTCTTAGTCACGCTCTCTGCACCTGGAATCGGTTCTTTAGATACGTGCCTGGATGTGGCGCTCCAGACCAAGGGTAGACTCAGCAGTCTAAACATGGGCAGTGTGTTTATCCACAACTGGGTGCTGAGCTGCAATGTACCCTTGTGCTTTCCAGGGCCACGCTGTAACAGCCCATTGACCATCCAGGTCCAACAATTCCCCAAACTCTTTTGCAAATGCCTCCTACTCACTTCCCATATCTCTTTAATGGTCTCAAAGTTATTTAATTTAGCTCCTTGGAGTTTCATTTTCATTTTAATTTCCCCAAGGTTCTCTTACTTTTTTTTTTTTTTTTTTTTTTTTAACTGCCTCTATTTCAACATCTGCAATCAGCCCTAATTGAAGTTCTTTCTGGCTAAGCCGTCAGTTGTGTAGCTGGTGAACATTGGTCTAAATCATCTGGGTTTTTTTAATCATGCAATTAAAGATATTGTAATATTTGAAGAGATTGTCTGAAGGGAGAAACTGCTGTTACCTGAACACTCTGCTTGGATGGGGAGTCTTCTTGACGTCAGAGATTAAAGCAGGAACACAAACATATGTGTTGTGTAGCCACTGACCCCAAGTTCATGAGGAGTCTTTGTGGCCATTTCTGTTAAGATTTACAAGATCCCAGCTGCTCACCCCTTGGTGATTTTGTTGTGACGAACCCCGAAAGCAAAAGAACAAGGGATTATGACCCAAAACTTGTGGTCAGTGACTCAGATCAGATGTGTCTCCTGGGTATCGCAGGACAAACTCCAGAAAGCTTGGTGGATCTGAGAAATTTTCTCTCTGGAAATTATTAAGCCCCAGAGAACCAAGATAATTCTAAAGCAAAATATGATCTGTTATCTTTGAAGCGTTGTTTCTAATTTAATTTTAATGATGCTTATGAGAAATGTGACGCCTGTGTGTCTGCTTTATAATTGCACATAGTCTATCTCCAAGGCTCTAATGTCATTTACAAAGGGTCTATTGATTTCCTGTTGAATCTATTGCAACACAACTTCAAAGTATTTGATAGATATTCTGGAAATTACACATTATATTATATTATATTATATTATATTATATTATATCTTCCCTCCTCAGAAGTGGGCTATGTGGCAAAACCTAGTTTATTAGCTCTGTCATAAAAGGCAACTTCTTTGTCTGCCGTAGCTGAGACTGAGTTATGGATCTGAAAGTATTAGGGTCTGTTACGGAAGTGTATCAGGAAGTGTTACACCAGTAAGATATCCAAAATTATTGGAAAAAATGGAGCTCTTGGGATGTTCTAACTTTGTCGCATTCCTTGACCCTGTAGTCATATTATCTGTATTTAATTTGAGATTGCTGGGTTAATTCACCTGCTTTTTTTTTCCTGTAGGTTGCCTTCTGTCTTGCTCTGCAAAGGAATGCCCTTTAGGATCCAGCAGCATATTTTAAGGGATTATTTATTGCTCTCTTCTGTTCCTGTCATGTTTCTCTCTGGAAAAGAGAAACTCTTCACCTCTCCATCTCCTTGGGAAGCACCAAGAATTTTTTTACAACAGTTTTTTCAAGCACCAGAAGTATTCATTGAAAACATCTGTAGATGTTTTTGAAAGCATTTTGGTGATGTTTTTCTAACAAACATTGCATATCCTAATTTCAGGAGCTTTTCCCAACCTTGACAGCTGATCACTCTTCTTACCTGTGTGAAGCAACATGTAAGAAGTTTTCATTCAAGTTCAGATCTTAGATTTTGGCATCCAGGTGTCCACCTCAAAATAAAATGGGAACAAGTCTTCTATATCACCTGAAATGTCTGCCTTCACTTATCCCCCCAGTATTCCTCCATGCAAAACCTTGGTGCCAGAGGGCTGGAAAGCAGATCTGTAGAAAAGGATGCAGATGTCCTAGTGGACACCATGTTGAAGAGGAGTCGGCAATAATTCCTTGCAGCAAAGAGGGACTGTTGCATACAGGGTTGCATCATCAGTCAGCAGGTCCAGGCAGTGCTTTTCCGTTGCACCCTGTTACAACTCTGGGGACTCAGGGCCTTGCCAGAAGAGAAGATGAAGCCAAGCTCTTCTCAGAGGTGCACAGCAATAAGACAAAATCCAGCAGACACAAGCTGGAGTGGGGGAAATCTTGATTAGATGTAAGGGAAAAAAAGGTTTCCTATGAAGGTTTGAAGAGACCAGCGGAACTGGGGAGTCTCCACCCTTGGACACAAGCAAAGCTTTACTGTACAGGGCAAGCAACCTCATCTAGGTGTGTCCTGGGACTAGACACCCTCCAGAGAACCCTTCCAGATGTAATGTCTCCACGAGCCAGTGATCCCACACCTTTCCTGTCTTGCCTGACCAAATAAACCAGAACAATGAATGTGCATGAGTTACAAAACCAGCAACCATAAAGCAACTGTTGTGAAGCTGGTAGAGTTAAGAAGAAACCTAACATCTCTTTGTACTGGAAATAAACTGGCAAGCAGTTTTATGCCTATCAAATGTCAGGAAAAAAACCCTCACTGAGTCCATTTCTCACTGCTCTGTTCACACCAACATTTTAAGCTATTAGCTCTGTAATACATAAATAATGCTTTTTTATTTATCAGTCCTATTAAATCCTGGAGACTGACTTAATCTCCCAGTTTGTTACATTATTAAACTTCTCATTCATTATTAGATCAGTCACAGTTTATTGTTGCTCTGAGCTACAGGCTAGTAAATGCCAAAACAGGCATTTACATAACATTAAGACAGCGCAGGCCAGCAGAAAGCTGGAGTCAAAGTTTAAGCTGGCATTTCATCATTAAAGTTTGTTGAAGAGAAAGTAGCAGATTAGCAAGAGTTACAGTGGCAGAGACTGGTTCTTCAAGGCCTTCCACCCGTGAGGAACGGCCATATCACAGCATCCACCTCCATGGTGATGGATGAGGTTGCGTTTGTTGGCTGGGGAGACTCCAGGTCCTGGAGGAGATAATGGTGACAGAGCAGCTGGGCTATCCAAAGGGGAGCTGGAACAGTTTCTGTCCTCTTGGCAGAAGCAACTTCAGCCTGTTTTTCTTAGGGTGTTCCCTGTCTGGCTCTTGTCTGAAGCTGTTTCAGATCCCAGACTTGCTATATCGAGCAAACTATGGCAACCAAGACAAACTATATTCTTAAGGTGAAGCTTAACCAGTCCTTCAGTCTTATCAGGTTGAAGAACAAACAGGAGGTGTCCATACCAATAGCCAGCATTTATTTTGTGCTTTGCAGGGTCTGGCATGCAGATGCAATGGGTGCAGAGCACCCATTTGCCCAGGCCCTCCATCCACCTGTCAGCAGGGCTGCAGGCCTGACTATCTCTGGGGTTTACAGCCTGTAAGCCAGCCCCTGACTGAAGAGTGGCTCTCACCTTGTGCATCTGTGAGAGTACATCTCACATCTCACCTGCTGGCAACACTCAGGTAAGAAAAGTCCATGCGCATCTTTTTTTTCAACAGGAGCGAATAAATGGGCTCTCGGGATGCATTCAGGTGAGCCACGGTGCTGCAGGAGGCAACACTTGGCGTATGCAAGGAAAGAGAGTGAAACACTGAACTGCTGTTGTTGGAGGGGCTTAGGAGGAGTGGTCTCCCACATGGCCTCTCTGCTAATGGACTTTACCTCATTTTACGAGGTTACTTGGTTTGCAGACAAAGAAATGTTTAGTATTTTATTTTTGCTTATATAAATTCACATTTTCATACAAGGAAAAGCAATTTCAGGCCATGTCTTGAAATACTGCTTTTCCAGGGTACCCCTTCCTGTAGTTTTAATTTCAGATCTTACCAGCTTCTTTCTTCCTTCCAACAATTCTAAATTCTCTGATGCATTTCTCAAAAAGGCCCTGAAAAAAATGAAATATCAAGTTTTAAAGGAGTAGAGATTTATATAACTCAGTATTTTTTTTCTGCAGAGCACACCTTTGATCTGTCATCCACATTTCATTTCCTTGTCATGCCAAGGGTCTCCTATTTGATGTTAATAGGGGATATTCTTCCATTCTATTCCTATACTGTTTTTCTTTATAGTTTATCAGGATCAAAGAGCAAACATCATAGCTTCTGATCAAACATGGACTGATTTTGTGGCTCTCATCTTCTACTTAATTATCTGGCCATTAAGAGAACATGTCTAATATGCTCCTGGCAGAGTTATCATCTGCTTCATCCTCCTGTTCGGTCCTTCTGGTCATGTTGTCATCCTTCTCTTTAATTCCTCTAATGAACTGAGAAAGGGAAAAAGTATGTGAATAAATTAACATGTGAGGGAAGGTTTCACATACTGTTTAGGAAGCCAAGGAAGCTCAGAAGTCTGGTAAGTATATACGGCAGTCAATAAGTATCTGAATGAGCACAGGAGCATCAAAACCACCTTTTGCTCAGCTGTTCAGCAGCTCATCTACAGTCACATCAGCTTTTCCTGGCAGAAGGTCCCAACAGCATCATGTTGGCTGATGACAGTATCTAAAGGTCAAGTCCCTGTTTATGAGCACTACTTCATCTGGATCTCAGGGGATTAGGACCTTGGCCTTCATTCATCCTACCCCTCCTTACTGTGGTACTGACACTGATGAAATATTGGGTGACCACCCAAAATGTTTTTCACTATTATTTTATCAACAGATGGCACTGAAGGCTTCAGCATTTGTGTTCAGAAACTCTCATCAGCCCTCGTGCTTAGCACCATCAGGTTAGCACTGAAGCAACCCCCCAGGGTCTTCTTTCATGTCTTCTCAATCTTTATTCTCAGGCTGATCTGAAGATTCACAAAGCTGTACCTGAAGAAGGAATGAGCCAGTCTCACATTTCATTTTCACTAGGCACTAGGAGATTTGGACAGAGAACAAATCAATGACGTAAAATTGAGATACTTTGGACAAGAGTGACTTTAATTATAAACTCAAAGCTGGGCCCATGTGGAGTCTCTGGAGGTTGCTGCTTTATTTCATAGTTGAAGTACAATCTGTGTACCTGAGAGCTTTATCGTTTTTCACCATCTTTTGTGCTTGATCTAAACTTAATGTGCCTTGTCATGAAGGGTTTTGGAAGGCCTTGGTTTCACTCTGACAGGGAACAACTTGACCCTGTTGTGAAATGTCATACCCCTCTTCCAGCTTCCTCCATCAAAAACAAGAGTTCTTAAAAACACCCATGAGCAGTTTATTGGCGTAACTGCAGCTAAGGCAGCTTGCTTGGTAATGAAGACACCATCCTTCATGCAGCTCTCTGACATAGCACACTTTCCTCTTTTAATATTTCAGCCCACAGGGGAACCGCCTCAACAAGTAATTCAGGGTATTGAACACCGCTTTGTACATCTTCTCTTTAGTGGAAAGGAACTACAGAAGAAATGTCATAGACCATCAGGCAAAAAGGAGTGTTCAATAAATATGAGTTCCTTAAATATATCTTGAGTGCTGTCCTTACTCGGAGTAACTTTAATTGTGTTACTGAGGAGTTTAAACCTGAGTGTTTATGAATTGTCACTGTCAGTGGGCATCCAATTCTTACCAACTTTACTGGTATTTTTCTACAGAAAACTCTTTAAGCAAAAGCATTCAAAATTAAAAGGTATATATAGGAAAGAAAAAAGGCTAAAAATATGTCTGAGATAATTAAACAATGTTATTCATTTCTTTTCCCAACTGGGTCTTCAGATTGTGCTGATGCATTGCTCAGGACATCTTGCCCTTGCCTGTTCCTCTCAAGAGCCTGACTTTCAGAAACTTCCTAATTTTAATCACATCCTGCAATAAGCTCCAAACAGAAAATTAGAAGCAATACAAAAGACAATGTCACTGAAGAGTGACGGGCTTGAAAGACCTTGCTGTGTAATTCGGGAGAATTACAGCTGTTCTCCAGCTCACAGTTACCAATGAAACTGGCCTGTAACACATGGCCCAAAATATTTACCTGAATCCTTATGGACTTCACAAAGGTAAATATGCACTGAGATATTTCTTAACCCAGCACCAGAGACTGTGGGTACTCTGAGCCTCCCAACCTGCCCCATCTCACTTCCACAGGACCACTGCGTAAGTGGGCTCCTACCTCAAGTGACTTCAGAGCAGCTGCTTCAGTCCCTTCAGTTTCTCCAGCATTCATCATTGGAGGTGGATGCTCCTGGAGAGCACATACACTGGCAGTGTGGATATGTCCCCATGTTTTCTTGAAGGACCATACAACTTTACATGTGTCGTGGTTGTCTTTACCTTTCCCTGAGACAATAAGCACTGTGGGGCTGCAGTGGCGAGTTTCCTCCATGACATCTCTCTAGGGATGAAAGGCAGAAGCCCATGCCTCCTGTTCCTGCATGATGCAGAAATGTGCATATGAAATATTATCACAGTTGTAAACCAGAACGCACTGAGAGGAGGCTCCATGTTGTAGGTTACCCCATGAGCTAATCACTGGTGTGTGGTGGAAAGATGTCACGAACTATTTCTGTGTGGAGACTTTGGCTATGTTGGGTGAAGGGCCATCCTGAGCCACCACATCATGAGGCCAGAGGTGGGGTTGAAGGATGAAATGTAAGGCTGGAGCTGGGTTTTCATTGCTGTTGGTAGGTCGATCACTAGAGGGAGACCAAGATCTACCCAATGGTGATCATTCACAGAATCCCAGTATGGTAGGCTGGAAGGGACCTCTGGGGATCATCTAGTCCAACTGCTTCTGCTAAAGCAGGGTCACCTAAAGCAGGTTGCACAGGACAGTGTCCAGGTGGATTTTGAAAGTCTCCGGAGAAGGAGACTCCACAACCTCTCTAGGAAGCCTGTTCCAGAGTTCACCCTTACAGAAAGGCTTTTCCTTATGTTTATGAGTCTGCTGCCTTTTGTCCTGTCACTGGGTACCACTAGAAAGAGACTGGCACCATCCTCTTGACATCCACCCTTTAGATACTGATAAAACATTGATAAGATCCCCTCTCAGTCTTCTCTTCTCCAGGCTAAACAGCCTCAGATCTCTCAGCCTTTCCTCCTAAGAGAGATGCTCCTGTTCCCTAATCATCTTCGTAGCCTGTGCTGGACTGTCTCCAGTTGTTCCCTGTCTCTCTTGAACTTGGGAGCCCAGAACTGGACACAATACTCCAGATGTGACCTCACAAGGGCAGAGGAGAGGGGGAGGAGAACTTCCCTCAACATGATGGCTACATTCTTCTTAATACACCCCAGGATGCCACTAGCCTTCTTGGCCATAAGGGCACATTGCTGTCCCATTAACTGGTTAGCTTGTTGTTCACTGGGACTCACAGGTCCTTCTCCGCTACTGCTTTCCAGCAGGTCAACCCCTGACCTGTACTGGTGCACAGGGTTATACCTCCCCATGTGCAGGGCCCTACACTTACCCTTGTTGACCTGTATTAGGTTCCCCTCCACCCAACTCTCCAGCCTGTCCAGGTCTCAATGAGTGGCAGCACATCCTTCCAGTGTGTCAGCCACTCCTCCCAGTTTTGTATCATCAACAAACTTGCATGATTCATCTCACCTCTGACTGGAATATAGGAAATATAAGCTTTGACTTAGCATTTTCCTGCTTATTTTTCCCCAAATGTTTGAGGTCCAGCTCAGGAGATAGTTTGACGTGATTACTGCCGTCACGCAGCACAGGCTGTGTGGATGCTGCATCATACGCACAGGATTTCCTCCTAGTTTAATGCCATGGACTTGGTTCAAACTTACTAAGCACTATAATTTGCCTGGTTTTATTATGCCTTAGAGAGGACAATTTAGTCTGTTCTTGGGGCAGAAATGTCTACATCTGAAGTACATCTGTAAGGCTTCCAGTACCAGCTGGGGCTTTGCCACTAGGAAAACAGTGGTTTTGCTACACTTTTATGCTTTACAGAAAGTGGAATTCAAGATTTTATACAGTAGGCTTGGAGTTTTGCTCTGTTTCTCATGATGATCAAAGTGAGAGTTGCTCTAAAGTTTAATCTTGCTTTTGTCCTAGTGTGTGCCAGCAGTGTGCTGGAGAAATGACTCTGCTGAAATATGCTAGAGGTGTGGGCCAGGGCACATCCAGTGCTCTGCACCTCTGCACCTTCAGCTGGTGCCTTGTGGTCAGGCCTGGGGGACACTGGAGAGTGCTTGTGCCAGGGCTGCTCCGCCATCATAACCCTAACTGTCACAGCCAAAGAAGAGGTGGCCATGCAATGGCTAAAGTCCATTTCAACCATAGCAGGATAACCATACCTCTACAACAGGTAACAAAAGCTCTTCGCTTCATGAGCAGCAAGCAAGTGGGGAAGGATCTCAAGACAAAATCTCATGCCAGCTGGTCGGTTCCCTTTCCGAAGTGAGGTGCAATTTTTTTTTAAGAGGACAGGTAGATACACTGCATAGGTTGAAACCTGTATACCTATTCTAACTTCCAAGATATTCTGGTGGTCAATGTTTCTTGCCAAAGTCTTCAAGATTCTTTCTCTAATTCCTGGCACACTTCTCTTTTCTGGCTCCTTCCTGGAGCACATGCATGAGCTGAAGTTTGTTTGCAGCTTGTGTTAGTTGGGGGCTCATGGCCTCTCCACCCACCACCTCACTCCTCCAGGAGCAGTTGCTGCAGAAATATTTGCATTGCAACCTGATGAGGCTCATAAAACACCATTAGGGTAAACACAATCAGACTTACAAAATTATATGTGTCCAACAGCTAGTGGGGGCTGCTCTTGATGGAGACAGTGACAGCCACCATTCGTCATTTGGTAAAAGGGCATAGCTCGTGTCTCAGTCCAGCCCTCGTTCTTATGCAGCCAGTGAGATGCCTGTCCTGCTGGGATGCAGCCAAGGCTGCAAGGGACGGAGAGTACTGGAGAGATGCCACCAAGCTGTGCTCCTTTTGATGTAGGCAGGGGAGGATGGTATGGGCTGGGCACAGGAAAGCACTGCCTTGGCCCTGTCTTCACTATGGCGTGCCAGACACTGGTGGAGAAAGTTATGGATTTATTAGTTTTTGCATCAGATTTCAGTGCTGCAGCTGGTCCCTGTTCCTGTGTTCCCTCAGGTCTGTCCTCCCATGCACTCGGGTCCCTGGCAAGACAGCTGCTGAATGTTTGTGTCCCTCACTTTTTCACACTTTGGCTGCCTTTGTCATATTTTCCCTGGGGTTGCTGATGCTGCGATATGTTATCTGTCAGATGAGATTGTCGTGGTTTAACCCCAGGTGGCAACTAAGCCCCACACAGCCGCTCACTCACTCCCCTCTGGTGGGATGGGGGAGAGAACTGGAAGGGTAAAAGTGAGAAAACTCGTGGGTTGAGATAAAGACAATTAAATAGGTAAAACAAAACCTGCACATGAGAGCAAAGTGAAACAAGGAATTCATTCACTGCTTCCCATGGGCAGACAGGTGTTCAGCCATCTACAGGACAGCTGGGGTCCATCACATGTAGCAGTTGCTTTGGAAGACAAATGACATCACTTCAAACTCCCCTGCCCTTCCTTCTTCTTCCTCCGGCTTTATATGCCGAGCATAACAACATACAGTATGGAATATCCCTTTGGTCAAGTGGGGTCAGCTGTCCCAGCTGTGTCCCCTCCCAGCTTCTTGTGCACCCCCAGCCAGCTCACTGGTGGGGTGGGGTGAGAAGAAAAGGCCTTGACTCTGTGAGAGCCACTGCTCAGCAGTAACTAAACCATCCCTATGCTATCAGCAGGGTTTGCAGCACAAAACCAAACCACAGCCCCATATCAGCTACTACAAAGAAAATTAACTCTATCTCAGCCAAAACCAGCATAGAGATTAACAGGCACGTGACTCTGCCTGACAGGCAGAGCACACCTGAAGTCCTCTGTACGCATGCTGCACCAACACAGTTGTCTCCTGCATAATGTACCTGTGAAATCAACCCAACGATACCTTTCTATGAGCACTACATAAAAACAAAGTGTTGGTCTGTTAATCAATTCACTGTGTGGTCCTTAGAACAGGATTTCAAGGGAAACAGTAGAGAAATAAGGGTTTAAAACAATATCAGGATTCCTTGCACAATGTTTTTAAAATGCACCCTACAAATCACACCCTTTCCAGGCCCTGACAAAATCTAACCAGTAGTTAAGCTTGTCACAAGATAACTAGATAAATTCATCAGCCAGAGCAACTTGTGATGGATTCATTTAGCCACAGTATTAGTTCATCAAAATATAACCTCACTGTACACTTCTCCCTAGCCCCAAAGGGAGTCATGGAGGCAATAACCCATCTCCTTCCAGCTACAGTGAGGTTGTGGAAGTACCTGTCTGTCCATGAAAGATTCAATGTGACATCAGCCATCCTGTCCAGCCATCTGCCTTCCTCACCTTTATGCCCTGGGATGAACAGCCCCAATGGGAGAAGAGCAGATAACACTGGGAAGGTTTCTTTAAAACCGCTGCTTCATTTAATCTGCTTCTTTCACATGCAGGGCACCCGAGCACCTTGTGGTCTTGTTGGGTGCTGCCAAAAATGTCAGTCCTTGCTGCTGATCTGGACTGCAAGCTAGAGGTGCTCCTGAGGCATTGCTTCAGTATCATCCGCGTCTCCCAGCACTTCTGACCCCTTGGCTGGTTCCTGAGGGCTGTTATGTCCATGGAGCTCCTCACAAGCCATGCAGAAAGCCAAGGCACATCCACACATGGGCTGCCATTGCAGAGCACACTGTAAATGACTGGCTTCTTTTTTTGGGCTGTGACGATCTTTCAGATCCCTCACTTCGGAACCAGTAACAGCAAAGCTGTGCCTGTGAATCTGGGGGAAGTGTGGGGTATTCCTTTGTGTCAGCTTGAGATGCATCTGCTGAAAGAGGAAGGGGTTTCCTTGCTCTGAAAACCTCTTAAACCAAAGCCCTGGACCTTGATCAGGAAGGTATGAAAAAGCATACCTGAAAACTAGAGATATATCTGAACAAATAAAAAGGCTTATGAAAGACCTTAGTGAAGAAAAAACACCAGGAGGAACAAATCACTGTGAGATGGAAGCCAGTTCCCGGGTCAGTTTGGCTGCTGCAGCCCACGGTGTGGCAGCTCACGGCACAAAGTTTGTTTCTTGTCTCCATCTGCTGTCAGGTCAGGTAACCCACATCACGGCCTGGGTTTTCTGGGTATTTGAAGATGCCCAAGAAGCATCATGCCAATTGTTTCTAAGGGCCCCTTGCTAACTCATCACTAGTCTGGATCAAGCTGCTGGCATGTACAGACAAAACTTCCCTTGGAAATGTAAAGTATTGCTTAAAATAAATGACAGTTTAATTTATTATTACTTAAAGTAGATGTGAGGCAGGTTGTTCTCCGCAGATTTTTTTTAGCAATAATTCCTGCTAAAGTCCAACTCCCAGAGGCTTCGGCTGGGAATAGTCCTTTCAATTTAAGCTGGCTTGTTGTTACTGCAGCAAAATTGCAGGAGCTGCTGATGGAGCGATTCTGTAGTGCTGTCAACCAGAACGAGAGCTCTGAATGTGCCACTCACTGCCTTGTTTGTAACAATCAAACTTAGGTATCAAAGCTGCCTAAATACTGTAGTGATCTGTCATGAGAATGGTTCAAAAGGATACATTTTCTTGTCTGCTTTGAAATAAAAATATACTCCACCAGCGTTACTTACTGTGATTTTAAATCTCCGAGGACACTCCTGCTTTATCTAGTAGACAGGTGAGGATAAAGAACAGTGGCCAGAACAAGCACAGCAGCAGTGCCGTTTGCTTGTCCCATGTATGCTTGAGAAGATGATGTTGACTGCAGTTAATTGCCCTTGAATGTCATCCTAGAGAAATGCTGGGGGTCCACTTCCAGTTCATCCTCAGCCTGGCCAACCACAAGTACCATCTTTGCCCTGCTTTCACACCATGGTGCTCACAGCAAAACCACCTCTCCACTATTGATGGTGCTGCTAGCACTCATCCCAACGCCCTTTGGTCATGCTAAGTAGTAACCCTCAGGGAATCCCACTCTGGTGTGATTATCTCTGTGGGCATGAGACCAGGGTAGGACTCAGACTCCAGAGTAATCCACTGAAGTTTATGTCTCAGTACTGCGTTTGACTCTCCTCGACTCCGGAGAGCTTTTCAGTTCACCATGGAGGAAATACCTACATTTGGTCTTCTGACTGTTTCATGGAAGGTAATGGGAATTGATGCACGTAACTTTCATGGAAACAGCTACATGGTGACACCTCAGCATAGGTATGTTATTTGGCAAGTTGAGTCCTTCCCTAGAGGGAGAAGCAAGGATCTATGGGTTTGCAACTGTTGGACTTCACATCAAGGAAGTAAGCAGTGTAAGGGTCAGTTCCCAACATCCCACAGGAGAAGATCTGACCTCAGAACCATGCAGAGATCACAGTCACAATAGCTAGCAGCCAATAGATAGACTGAGCATTGACATTTTCTGGATAGATGTCTTTGGAATTTGGGCTTGAGGATGTCATAAAGACCAATGCAAAATTCATCTGGGAGGAAAAAAAAGTGACCATCAGTGTCATGTGCCGTAATAAAATTCAGTGTTTCTGGGTCTATGGCTACAAAGTATTGTCTGGCTGCAGTCTCATGTGTCTACCATCAAGTTATAAATGAAGATCAGAGGTGGCAGGGTTTGAACTTTAATGACAAGACAAGTTGGTGAGGGGGAAGGTTGATCCAGCCAGGCACTGCATGGAGGTCAGCAGCTCATTGTCAGAAGTGACCTCATGGCAAACAGGCCACAACAAGCCCCAGCTTGCCAAAGAGGTTGATGCTTTGGGAAGGATTCAGGGTGGATCCAGTAGATGGTGCCTGTGGGAAGCAATGCAAGGAGTTGCAGTTTTGCTTGGAAGAAGCAGAGAAATTGAAAGGCAACAGGGGAAAGCAACAGGTGGATGTAGAGGAACCTGATGTTTTTTCCTGCCCTTTGGCTGTAGTGTTGCAAGTGGGAGCTGTGGCCATTGTGGCAGCACGGTGGCATGGAATGTGGAAGCAGAAGTGAGCACAGTATTTTTCCATGTGCCTCTGGGCTATGGGCTAGCCAAGCTTCATCCCAGCACAGTGAGTTATGGGGTCTCCTCGGGAAACCCTGCGCTTCTTCTGTACCACAGTTGCAAATGTTGCATGCCAAAGCAGTCATCACCTTGTCTACACCCATGGTGTTTGGAGCAAGTGACGTGCTGGGTCAGAGCATTGTTACTTAGCAACTTCAGCCAGCTTTGTAAATGAAGTGTCATGGAGACTTTTCTGCAGGAGGAGAGCGGGATTTATAAGTAGGCTCTGGCTCTCAGTGTTTACCTCGGCATCTGCTAAAACTGTTTTATTTTCTCATCTGCGTGTCAGTTTTTCTTAGTCTTACATCACAAGCTGTTGGCAAATTCCACCAACTCTGTGTATTCAGCAGCAAGAACTACGAAGTCTTTATGTTCAACAGATGGTCCCGGGTACTTTGATAATGATAAGAGTAAATAACAATGAGATCATTAATTAATCTCTATGTATTTTATATGTGAATACACAGCTGTCTGTAAAATAAGTCACAGGCTCAAAGAATAAAATCTGTGAAACTAATGTCTTGTTGGTATCTGTTAATTAATTTAATTTAATATCTTGTTGGTAAGACCAGGCAGGCCTCAGAGTCATGGCTTCAAGAAAGAGGAATTACCCTAAGTGATGTTTTTAACTCTGCCAATATTTACATCATCATTTCAAATTGAAGAAATACCTTCAATGTAAAAGGTTACTCACACAAAGACTCCACTTTCCCATGCTCAGTCCAGCACAAGGAACTGCTCTCTATTGCTTCTTCTAGGAGATGAGAGCCTGTGCCTCAAGAGGAGCTGTGGAGGCACTTCTATGGGATGTGACAGCCCTTTTGCAGCCTTGGATCTGACCATGGGAGGGCATCGATTCACCACCGGTGAGTGAACAGCCTGTTGATTGGTCTGCATGAGACAGAAAGAGATAAAGCCCAAAATCATGAGGTGTGGTAAAACCTACACCTTATGAAGTCGTTCCAGCAATGCCAAGTGCACATTGCATCAAGCCAGTGATCTTCATTTCAGCAGCCTAATCATCAGAAGCACTACATGCACTCAAGCTACTTAAATCTGTCCATATAGGGGACAGTCCTCTTCCCTCACCTCCAGCACCTGACACAAGACCCACAGGACTCAATTCAAGGTCCACAGCTCTGACCATCACCCTGAAAGTGAGCATGTTTAGCCTTCAACAACCAAGCAGGTTGTCCCTTCTTATAAATCACAGCAGCCTACAGTGAAGCAACACCCCACGTAATGTAAAGGAGCACGTTGTCAAAGGGCTGGGATAAGAACTAAATTAGGCAGCACCATGCTCTGCTTTGCTCACCAAGCAGCAGGATGTTGCACAACTGCTACTTTATTTTCCCAGCCATGTTTCAAAAGAAATTAGTTACTGTTGATTTTGTAGAGTCCGATCCTGTTAGATGTTCCCCACAGGTCAGGGGTGCTTAGGGAGCACTGTGAGAGGGAGATCCTTGTGAAGGAACTTTTCTCACTCTCAACATCAAGATAGCAGAAGACATCAGGCAAGAGGGAAGGCAGAGGTCTGTATGAGTGGCACATGGAACAAGAACAACCCTTCCCATGCAAGAACCATGTTGAATGAATGAGCAAGTAGACGGCGGGTTACAAGAGGTTGTTATTTATGGAGCAAGTCATTAAGCTATGGTTGGCCACGGGATGTGGTAGATATCAGAAGTTTCCAAGGGCAAGCAGACACAGGCATGGCAAAAGAACCCTGTATAGGTCATTGGACACAATGCCACTCCTTCTGGGTTAGGACTGAATCGCAGATCACTGCAAAGCGGGGAGTATTTGGGGGAAGTATCTCTATTTGGAGATGAGATACAGGCCTGGGTGATGCTTTGCCTGACACAGTTGTTATTCTGTTCTCACCCTAGGATAGTCGTATTTTCTGTAAAAAAGTAAAGAACTTTACATGTTACCAACATGTTATTTACCTGCTGAGGGGGCAGTCAGAATTCTTTCTGTCTGACCTGAAACACCTACACTGCCTACTGATTCACTGACAACCTCACTAATTCACTCACAGTTTTGGGAACCCATCTTTTACAGGACGTTTTGTCACCATGACATACAGTCTTTAGTCCTAAAATTATAAGTCTACTTTTATTGCCTTAAAATATCTTTTTAATTATGTTTAAGCTATTGAGTGATTAAGGTCATGCTATATAAATGATATGTCTGCCCTGCCATCATGCCAACAATCACTGTCATCTGGGTAGTTTTCACTGATCACTTACATTTTGTCCTCAGTTTATGATAGCTCTATGATCCTACGATAAATATGCAGATTAAGTCCTCGGCAGAGTGAAAAAGACGCCTAACTAGCTGACTAATTAAGGAAGGGTTCATCCCTTGGTGGCTTTCTGGGGAATGAGAAGCAATGCCACCATCTCCTACAGTCAGTGTGATAACCAGCAAGTGTATTCCAGCCCAGAAATTTGTTACTTCTACCCTTTAACTATTCTGAATGAAAGACCCATTTGTGCCTGCTCTCTGGAAAGCCATGGAGGAACAACATCTTGACTTCCTACCCACAGCCAACCCTGCTAAAGCAAATCCACCTCTTCTGGCACCCTCTTATAAAGGAGCTGGAGTTAGTTGCCATTGACTGTAGAGCAATGCTGACACTGGGTTGCTGCGGGAGGATCTGCAGCAAATGAGACTCTGGGAGATGCTTGCCAGGAACCCAGACAGGACCCTATCTGCAGCCTGTGTTAAGATTCAGCAAAAACTACTCCACAGAGAAAAAAATGAAACACTTCAGGCTCAGTAAACCAGTGTTATATTTTGTAGCATTACTTTGGATCTTACCAAGCAGCCCTAGTGAGCAGCACAAGGGACAGGTCACTGGACCTGCACACAACATGAGAAATGAGAGATGTACCTTCAAGTGAGAGGCATGGCTGATGGTTTTCATTAGTTCCACTGAGCTGTAATCCCCCACCACGCTCTTCCCCTTGTATCTAGGAATTCACATCTCATCCTGCCTTTTTTCCATAACAAATCCTATTATTATTTGGTGTACAAAGCAAAAACGTATTATGCTTTTGGAGATGCCTACACTGTATCTTCCTAGCTGTCAAATCCACTGTCCGCAAAGCAGGTGTTATTTTTACTGCATGCACTCAGGGAAAGAGCTTACTCTAGCTATGGTTTTCAAGGATGCAGCCATAGTATTTCAAATATGTGTACTATCATCATGACAAGTCTGTCAGTCAGTCTGTTTTGGGAGCAGCTTTATTTTTCCCGCATTAGCTGTACTGTGATCAGACCTAAGAGCCTCAACGTGGCAGACGCTGCCCGAAAAAAAGCAGTGAAAACCCAATTCCTGCCAAGGTTCCTTGCATTCATTGCACATCCTTTGGAAAAGCTGCTGGAGAAGAGGAACTCTCACAAGAAGTCTGTTGTGGTCGTTAGAGAGGCTTCAGCACTGTGGTACCCGCTGCTTAAGATCTTCTTCAACAGCTAAGTGAGGGAAAAAGAAGCTTTCTGCATGGATGGGATTCAATGTGCACGCAAGGGCAGGACGTGGAGGGATAAAACACCAGTCTCCCCGGTGAAGTCATCTATGTCCATGCAAGGAAAATACAAGCTGCTCCTGAATGAAAGTGCTAATATTTTACACCTATTTATTCACGTGACAATTCAAAGCTGACACAGGGGACAGCAAGACACATTTCCCACTGGAGTGTGATCTGAGAGCCTGAAGCAGTCAGGGCTTTCCTCCTCTCTGCAGTGCCATGAGGGAAAACATCCAGCCTGCAAAATAAGGGAAAACTAGCCAGAAAGTCTTTAGCTACCTTTCAGTCTGCCCTCCCTTAATCAGGAGCCCACATCATACAGCAAGAGGGAAGACCTAGCAGAGATTAAACATGTATTTTCTATGCAGGCACTTTCAATAACAGATGCTTCTTGAAAATCTCTAAGAAACGGGTTATGACTTGTTTCAGATTCTGGGAGATTAGTACAGACTCTGTTCAGAATTGAAATTCACAATAAGCCTGTTGCTGTTCCAACGTCTCCCCTGATCACTGTAAGATGTAGTACTCCATTAATTTTGCTCAACTCCAGCTTTTGTATCTGGAATTAGTAATCTCTGCCATTCTCTGCCCAGCATCACCCCGGTTTAACCCCAGCAGAGCTATTCATCGTTTACAGCACTGCAACCAGCCAGGCAAGGACATGAAAGTAGCATAGCCCTCGTTCATAGCACAAGTACGTTTGTATTGACACGAGCAAAAGCTACATTCGCTCTACACGGTCTCCGTGTGGGACTGGGGCAGTGCTGAGAGTCCTCCAACTCTGGCTGTGTAGAGCAGGACACCGTTCATGACTGATCTCACAGCCCTGACAGCGCACGGATTAGCGCAAAGCAGAACTCAATTACAGACCGCAGGAGCCCTTGTCATTCTCAGAGAACGAACTGTAACCCTGCGCCAAACCCTCTGCACACAGCGACCTGGCTATATGGAAAGCAAACTGTCCTTGGCAATACAAAGCAATCACCCCAGCTTGCGCTGCAGCCTGTCAGGTGTGTCACACAACTCCCCCCAGGCTGCCTGAAGGGATGGAGGAGCGGTGCTGTCCCTACAGCAAACCACCTTTTATCCCATTAAACTCTCCCACAGCGGCGTCGGCGCAGCAGACACAGTAGCTGTGCCAGAGCCCCATTGCAGGCGGCTGTAAGGGATGCGCAGCAGCAAACAGTGCACCTCTGAGCTGAGCTCAGGTATCTGCAGGGCAAAAAAAAAGAGCATCTTTGCTCCTTGCATGTAGAGCGTGTGTTATGTTACACGAGCAGACGGTCGGTCATAAATGATGATGTTCACTGAGCAACAGGTCGAGGGAGGTGATTTGGCCCCTCTACTGCACCCTTGTGAGACCCCACCTGCACTATTGCATCCCGTGCTGGAGCCCCCAACACAAGAAGACATGGATCTGTTGGAGCGGGTCCAGAGGAGGGTCACAAAGATGATCGATCATAGGGCTGAATCACCTCTCCTATGAGGAGAGGCAGAGAGTTGGTGTTGTTCAGCCTGGAAAAGAGAAGGCTTCAGGGAGACCTTATTGCATCCTTCCAGTATCTGAAAGGGGTCTAAAGAAGGATTGGGAGGGACTTTTTACAAGGGCCTGTAGTGATAGGATGAGAAGTAGTGGTTTGAAACTGGAAGGGGGTAGATCTTGATTGGAAATAAGAAGGAAATTCTTCATTCTGAGGGTGGTGAGACACTGGCACAGGTTGGCCAGGGAAGTTGTGGATGCTCCATCACTGGATGTGTTCAGATCCAGGTTGGACGGGGCCTTGAGCAACCTGGTCTAGTGGGAGGTGTCCTGCCCATGGCAGGGAGGTTGGAACTACATGATCTTTAAGGTCCCTTCCGACCCAAACCATTCTATGATTCTATGAGAGCAGCTCCCTGTGCTGGGGGCTGTACCTCTGTACTCCCCCCAGCAGCAGGTGCTGCCTTTGCCTGTGCTCTCCAGCGCTACCTGAGATGGTCTCCAGGTCTCCATGATGTAGGGGCTGAGGGTGTCTCTGCTGGTGGTTTGGTTATTTTGGGGTATTAGTGTTATCCCCTTCACACTATAGACACATTTATGTGGAGAGGACACACGTGGGGCTCAGCTTTCATCACCAGAGCTACAGAGCTATACTAAGTAATTATAATCTGTTTCTTTCCTTAGCACTAACACTTTTTACCTTTATTCAGCAGAGTCAAATTCACAGTGCCTGTATCTGTGAGGAGATGCTTAAACTGCCTTTTAAGTGTTCCCTGCTCCAATTTCTTATTTTCCTTTTTCATAGATTCTATTTCCCTCTCTCTCCTTCACCATTTCCCCCAGTGGTGCCTAGCTTCAAACAAGACCTAGACTAATCCGTGAGAGGGATTACATGATGAGCAGTTGACCCAGGAAGCCCCTTCCAGCACATCCCATGTTTTTGTGGCAGCCATATGATCAGACAAGGCTTAACTGCCCTACCCACAAGGAAAAGCTTTGTTTACTTCCCCAACACTTCTTGGCTAACATCTCCAACTAACCACCTCCCTTCTTTTTAATCTCGTTGCACCTCCTTCTAGATTAAAAAAAAAAAAAAAAAAAAAAAATTCACAGCAGTAGGTGTTTATTACCACCCCATTAGGCCACCAAACCTTCCCCTGCTTCTTGCCCATGTCTCTCTGGCTGGTGGCAACATCACACTAATGGGTGTTTTGACACCAAGCAGGGCTGGCCACAAGCAGTAAATAGAGACAAAATAGAAGGTATGACCCTAGGCTGTGAAGACATACGCAATTCTGGACAAAGCCCATCAAGCAGAATATGACAACACGGTATCAGAAGAAATGAAGAGCTAAGGCACCCTTGCGAATGAGCGATGGCGAGGGCAGAGGGAGGAGGATGCTAAGAGTAACCACGTGGTTCTATTCTTTCTGCGGCAATCCAGTTTGTCACGTAATAATACAAACAGTCAATAGCTTTATCTACCTTTTGCAGCTGGCAGCAGAGTATGTGTAGCAACATCACCCCCTACAGTTCAGCACTAGGGTCCCACTTGCTGTAAGCATTCAGTACAGCTTTGGGTTTTGCTTATCTTAAGCCACTGAGGGAACTTCTCGGTTTAGTTTGAATCTATTAAACCTGTGCAGGTGTGGAAAACACTTGGGGAAGGCAAAAGGAACAGGTAAGTCAGCAGCCTGTAGAGACTAATTACTGCAAATCTTGAAAAAACGCAATGCATTAAGTAACTTTCATTTGCACTTTCTGCTTATTTACAGCTTTTTGGTCACGAATTTTTGTTTGACCAGGAAAAACTGTTTTCTTCTCCCCTTTCCCTAAGGCGGGAAGGGGGGCGGGAGTATTTTTCATCTACTATTTCAGAAGGATATAAAACATCTTACAAGAGGGAAAAAAAATCTTAACGTTTCAGGTTTGGGAACTTCACTGGCAAAAAAAAAAAAAGATACATTCTTACACAAAAAGATGTCTTACACATATTTTCTTCTTAGGCATGATCTTCAAAAGATAAACCACAGTTACCATAGTGGTGTTGGCTCCCTGGGGGGGAATGTCCCATGGGCTCCTCTCTGAATGAGATCCCATTCCTGCAGCCCTCCCAAGGCTTCAGGGTATTCCAGCCTCAGTGGCTATTCTCATGTTCTATTTTCTTTATTCTTCATTTTCTTAAACAAGAAACAAGGAAACAAAATAGAGCTTAAAAAAAAAAAATACTGTAAGCCTTCTGAAATCCAAAGCACCTTTAAAAGAGGCTGTAAACATCTTTAGTGGCTAAGTATCCACGGGTATTAAATTTAAGGCAATGCTGCAGGGAGTGAAGCCTTAAAATGCAGCTGGTGCAGTACACACACTGGACTCTGTAAAAGCTGAAATTGGCTTTTGGGAGCTCA
Organism: Ceryle rudis; assembly: GCA_033439905.1. Classification (NCBI taxonomy): domain Eukaryota; kingdom Metazoa; phylum Chordata; class Aves; order Coraciiformes; family Cerylidae; genus Ceryle; species Ceryle rudis. The sequence goes on from JAAGNO010021815.1 coordinate 31,004, forward strand.
TTTGCACTCCTGGGGAGAACTCTAGTGAGGCAATGATAGTCAGGACGCACACAGTTACCTTTGCATTTCTCAGTTTAACACTTAGAGCTGTAAAATGCCTGAGATTATTTATTATCTGAGAAAAATCACAAGGGATTTTGAAAGATTTGGTGCCCAGGTGCAGGTATGGAGGTGACATGAAGGTGTGGAGGGGGAGGATGCTGAGTCACTGGCCTCTGTCCCCGAAAGCCCAACTTTATGTTCCAGTGGTGCACATCACAGTGCATCTCTTCCCTGCCCGCATGGAAGCCTGCACCAGCAAAGCCACTTTCCTTCTGAGTGGACAAGCAACTTCATCACCCCACCCATGTCAATGGAAAGGGGAAGCCACCTCTGTATGAATACACCTAGTGGGTTGTAGCATCATCGGAGAGGAGCCAGTGTTGCATTTTGCAGTGTATCACGCAAATTGCAGCTCGTCTAAATAGCAGGCGAGTGATTCCCTCAGCCAAGTGTGACAGCTTCGTATATACCTCACATAAAAACAACAGTATGGAAAATTGTTAAAACAGAAATCATGACACTGCAATCACAAATCTGAATAGATTCTGGCTTAAAGATAATAAATCTAGCACTGATCAGTCTGTGGCTTTGACTTTGCCACCTTTAAAAGCACATTTAAGAATCCAAAAGAATTCAGTCTCCAGAATGATTCCTCGTGTCCTGCACCCATTATCATACTTAGATTTTATCAGCACGGAGCAGATGACATGTGTGACCATTTTGTTGCTGGGAGAGAAAAGCTACAGGCAAAGCCTCTGCAGACAAAGCTTTTAATGGATCTTGTTAGATCACTGCAACTCTCTGCTCGGGGCTATCTGATTTTTGGTTTAAAAGTACCTTATCTGGAGCTAGCAGTGAGGAATCAATTTGGACTGTAGGTTGCTTTCAGCCACGGGGTCAAACTCTGCAGTATTTAGTGTGGAAGGAAGGGCATACTCTTTGTCCAAAACAAGAATAGATTTTGTACGAGACGCTGCACCTGGGGGCTCACAGGGCAGGTATCAGCAGTCACGCCATCGCTGTGCAAACAGCGTTGCATAAACCAAGGGCTGCTTTTTCCCCAGGAAATTCAGCGAATAGATCAGAAATCCAGAAGTTGTTCAAACTCATCTCGTTTTCTCTTCCTTTAGAGAATCCCTGATAGCAATGCCCAGTTGCAATCAATTAATCTGAACATATGGTTGCAAGGAATCCCTCAATTCTCCCTCACGCTTGTAATTTCCTCAGAGTGCAAAGCTTGAAGGAGAAGTGAAGAGTTAAAACCTCCATAGGCACAGCTGTACATTCAGGGATTAATCCTTTAAGAAAAGCTCAGGGCCAAGTGAGGCAAATGCTGCATCAGAAACCAGGATTGCCAGTCCCAGCACCAGCTCTGCAACTCAGGCTGCAAATGTCCCACTGCCTGACTTGGGCTAAGCAGCAAGATACTCAGATCCTAGGAACAGCAAAAAGAAGCCTGTGACACTTCCACATTGAGCTTGTGGGTTTTTTGTTTCCATGGGTTTGTTGTTATTATTGCTGTTGTTTACATTTACTTTTCCATTTAAATTGCCATTATTGTGATTTTTGCCATGATGAAATGAAGGTTGAAATGCCAGCATCCCCCGGGACTGACGCCGAGCTTTTCAGCAGCTGTTGCAAGGCTGGATACCTGCACCCAGCTCTTCTGGCACAGCACTAAGGACCAGCACTCAGAAAAATTTGGATTCAGCTCTGGGCGGGTTCATACCCTCCCAACAGAAGGAGGAAGTGAGCTGTTCCTCAGTGTGCAGCTCATGCTCAAGTTACTCCAGTTTCCAACCCACTTGCTTCCCTGTCAGAAGGGTGTGAGCACAAGGTAGAGCAATGGTTTCAGAGCACTGCTGAAGCACCTGAACACCTAAGATACATGCTACGTATCAGCGCTACCATTAATGCTAAAAAATGAGGGCTCGGGGCAGCAGTGACAATGAGAAATGTGTCTTGCCACAAACACTCACCAAAGGAATTTGAAACTCTGTGTTTGAAAGAAAGCAAAACGTCAAATCTCTTAACTCCTGTGCTTCACAACAAGACCTGCATAAAAAGAGCAATCAGAGCTCTCATCAAAACCAATTTCATATGCTAAAGCGATGCCAAGTAATTATTGTAAGACACTGCGGTACAGCTGCCTTGAGTTCCTGTGTGATCAGCATATTTTAAGAAGAGTTTTGCAGTGCAGTTTCTGGATGTTGCAATCACACAAGAGCCCTGGGGAGCCACGGCACACTGCCTGCCACGGCTGGGTTCCACCACCTCCTTCTCAAGGTGGGAGCCCACATTAGCAGCAACCTCTGGGATCCCTCAGGATCTGTTCCCTGACTATTCCCACTCTACCTTACATCGAGCACCCCACAGTGGGACTTCTCCCATGGGTAAATAGGGTCATATCCTTTTCCTGCTTGTGCTGAGATGGACACTGCAGCCAAGGACTGCCCTAATCCAGTGCTGCAGTCACATGGATCGACCCTTTGACCATAAACTGTTTCAGTGGAGCCTGAAGGCATCTGCTCACATGTGCAGAGCTGAAGTCAGCTGCCAAAACTGAGGACTGCAGACCCCTTTGAGAGATCAGGACATCCAAGATGTTTTCCTAGAGGTTTTTCATGGGACCCTATAGGAGACACACAACTTTCTGAGCCAGAATCTGGAAGCCAGGCAAGATACCTTAGAGCCCCTCTAAGGGTACCCTCTAAGGGCACTGAATGTCCATGTTTAGGTGACCAAATCCTGCATGAAGGATGAGATTCAGCATAAAGACACCTAAATCAGAGTCTGCGTATAGGTGTTGAGGTGAGCAAGGTGTCTAGCTCCCACCACAGTCAGTAGACATCAGGGGCTTGATTCAATTGCTCAGATGCAGGAATCTGGCGTACTCTGAAGTGCTGTAGGGTGTCCCATCTGGACTTCAGCTGGCACTCCAGAAGCTCATGGATCTCGCATAGCTTATAGGTGAATATCTCTGATATCCTAGGATGTATTGGATGGTAGTAGATGTCTACATGTGGATCCAGCCCTGGATCCCCAATTTTCCTCCTGTACATAGCCACACATAGACACCAAGGTATGTGTGTCTTAATTTGTGAGCCAAATCCCATCCAGAGCCCTTTTGTTGTTCTGTAGATCATGAGAAATTCACCTTTGCTGCCCGTGTTCCTTCTTGTGATATTATTTCCCCGTACAGTACTTACAAGCATATGACAGGCTGGATCCCAGCCTGGTGGAGACTTCACATTGATGTTAATAGGATCAGGAACATGGCCTATGCAAAGATCAAATATAAGCCTCTTACCTCAGCACCTAGAAGCAAAATAGCATTAGGCATTTTAGAAATGCAGATAAATTCTATACTGATACAATGATGTCAGGAAAACAACAGAAAAAACAAGACAGTTTTGTTGCCTGTAGTTTTGAATTTATAGGAGACATTGCACAGATCACCAGAAAACATTAACAATTAATCGTATCTAAAATACATGCTTAGATTTTTTCAGGATCTACCTAAGCACAAGAACAAAAGGCTTTCCTTCCTCAAAACAAACATAAAATGCTATCTAGTGTTGGCTCTTCGCTACTGCAGTCTCGCGTGTTTCTGAATTAAACAAAATGGGCAGTGAAGCAGTAAAGTGCATGGGGCTGAGTGCGCAGCAGCACCGCACGCTTGTGATACGGGACCCTTGTCCCATTTCAGTGTTGATTCTGCATTTCAAAGACCGTACAGAGCTCACGCTTGCTGGATTCCCACCCTGCAGAGGAAAACTGGGAAGAGAAAATGCAGAATGAAAGGTCTAACCAGCTGCTGACCCAGGCACCAGTACAGTCTTAGCTGTACTTGCTCTTTTGGCTTAATACAGCACAGGATTCCCTCTAGCTTGAAAATATAGATTATTTTTAATATATTTGAACTATGTTAGCACTATAGTATTGAATTACATAAACTGTTAATGGTAAAAAATATAAAATATTTATTTAACAATAAATATCAGGGTTTTAAGCTCAAGGGAGAGAATGGCAATGGACTGAAGATTCCTACAGTTTCAGATCAAACCTTAATATTTATCTTATGAGTTAGTTAAAAAAAAAAGACAAAAAAAACCCCCACAAACAAACAACAAACTCTTGCAAGTAAGTATTTGTGGTTTCCATTCTGATGGTTGAATCAATTAAAGATCAGATCCTGCTTCCACAGCCCCTCTTCAAGGAGAACTCCTATACAACGCTGCTTTTCCACCAGCACTTTTTCTGTCCATCAGCCAGGCACTGTGACATCTCAGCACGCACAAAAACATCTTCTTTAAATTGCCATCAGCCTTGCCTAAGACGGATCAAAACATCTCAGCTTCCCCCGCCTGATGTGTCTCAGAAATGTCACTTTTATCCTCAGCAGGTGACGCCCCAACTAACAGTTTTCATGTCTCTCGAGGAGGGAGCGGAGGGAAGGGAGGGGGAGAGGAGACAGCGACGGCCATTAGCATGACTGCTCACGTGCTGATTTTGCTCTCCGAGGCCAAATTTTCCATTGCTGACTGTATGAGACACATCATATACTCCTCCATACACACCTCTACCTGTGGCACGTATTGCTGGAACCCGCTCTGCCTGTGAGGAGTCCACACAAAGGCGTGCAAAGATTTGGAGTCCTTGGAATAGACACCATCAGCTCAAGCTCTGGCCGTAATATTTTTTCTGTATGTTTTGAATGTGCAGAAGCATATTTATTTTCAGTCAGACCACTGCAAGTAAAGGCTCAGAAACATTTTTCTTCTGAAATTCACCGTTTTCTTCTTGATGTGAAGGCAGAATGAACTGTGCACACCGGATGGCAGTTGCATTGCTGTTGTCAGATTGGAAAATTATTACATACTTGGAAAATTGTTAGATGTCTGGAAATGACTGTCAGAAGAATATGATAATCAACTAACCAAAAATGTGTTCTCATATAAGCTCACTGAGCCAAGTCTGTCCTGTTTTCAGCACTACACAGCCCTTGTTCAGGCAGATTCCTACTGACATCCCTGGAAGTTTTTTGTGGGTTAATCACAGCACTCATAGAGGGAACCTAAAACTTCTCACTTCCCAGCCTCCCTCCAAGGCTGGTCATGGGGTCTGCAAGCACAGGACACCCTTCACACCCCGGTTTCCCATTTCTCACCAGAGATGCTGATCCTGCTGATGGGGGCCGCACACTATACCGTTATGTTTCCTACTTGCCTTCTCCAAAGGTTCCCAAAAATCAGTTCACAGATTGCAAATAATTCTCCATAACTCACACAGTAGAAAACAAGCCATCGCATCTTACTGGGGTAGGAGAGCAACATGGAACTGCCATTTGCTGGGCAACAGAAGCAGGTGTGGGGGTTCCAGCTGGGACCCCCCAGAGAGATCCTCAGAGCATCACATCACTCCACACCATTCAGCAGTGGTCACATCTCTCACCAGCCCCAGATTTTAGGTGCACAAAAATGCTTCATTCTTCAGAAAACACAAATGTGTGCTGAGAAGGGAAACAATGAGACCTCTGGCTCCAGGACCCCTCTCCTTTCCCAGAAACAAATAAATGAAAGACAACCACTTGATCCCAGCAGAAAAAGTGTCCCATTCTGCAGCTGCAGGGGAGAAATCTTCAGTCTTTCTAGGTTTGGATAAAGTTCCTGGCCATCAGGAGGGGACAGAGAAACAGGTGGCAGTAGCCTGCCAGGGCACACGCCAGCCAGCCTTGGTGTGCCAGCAGCAAACGGCATCCAACATCTCTCACTGCAGAGAATTAATCCTTCACCAGAGACTGGTATTTTGCGAGCACTGGGCACTGACGCCACACCATGTAGAGCGAGCAAGGACTGGCTGAGGCTGTTATACTGGCACAGAAGTGTAAGGGAAGATCTCGTTTCATTTCTGTCTGAAAGAAGGAAGATTTAACTGGGACAATCAGGATATATTTTATTCCCATGTCTGACCGGTAAAGAGGCAGTTGCCAGTTCTCATAATGTGATTTCACTGCTGCTTGTTCCAGCTCCAGGGGTCATACTATGATGGACAAATGTCAGCTACCACTGCAAACATGAGCTCCAAGACTTTGTCCCTGAAGGGAAAAATCTTTTAAAATGTAACCCCATGTTCTGGTTTCAGCTGGAATAGAGCTAATTTTTCTCATACCAAATCCCATACTGAATCTGAAGCACAGCACTATTCTAGCTTCTAAGAAGAAAAACTAGCTTTATCCTACCTGAATCCAGGACACCCCAAAAGGATGGAAAACCAAAGGTGAATAAAAATTGTTGTGCAAGCCAAGCACTCTGTTTCCTTTTTTCATCTCGGTCTCCAAAGGTGAGATCGATGGCATTTTAACAACAGAACTTGGCACTACAAGGACCCCATTTTACAGCTCTGGCATGCTCCAGCATCAGATAAAAAGACCTATTACACCGAATGGTTATTATCTAATAAAAATATATATGATACTCACTCCCAAATGAAGAAACAGAAAGGTGCAGTAACACTTCAAAGGACCCTTCACTGCAACTGCATGTTTAAGACTCTTGGAAGTTGAAGCAAGGCAATAAACTGTCTTGTCAGACAGGGGGGAATGTGATCTCCCACTGAGGCACGAGGCTCCCTGGGGTATATATGGGAAAGGAAACATCCTGAGCAGTAGTAATACAGACTTCACACCTTGGATACAGGCATCAGTTCCATGCATGTGAACCAATTCCCTGGCCTGTGATTCTGAGCCTTTATAGTACAGAAAGGCATCACTGGAAAAGTCTTTTTGAGCTGAAGGCTCGTAGATTTTCTAAGGGGAAGGAGGCAGTGAAAATGAATGTCAGTGCTGAATGACAAGACCTTTAGTAATTTTCTCCTTCACAAACAAAGCATCTGCTAAAAGTAAGATTAACAAGGTATGGAAACGTGTGGCCTGACCTGAACACATCAGGCTGCAGAGGTAGCTGCTGGCAGCTCAGAAATGAGAAGCCACAAATCTCACAGGCATTCGAGGGGACAAAAGTGCCGTGCTTTGTGGCCCAGGTATGGCCACAACATGCTCTCCCAGCCTCTTCTCGCGTTTGGTTGCTGCCTGCCCCTCACCTGACTGCCAACCCAGCACCTGGTCCCAGTGCCCAACATCATTTCCCAGATCTCAGTCTCACTTTCTAATGGTCTCTGCCAGCCCATAATGCCTTCCCTATGACCTAGCAACCCTTCAGCTCCAGGTCGTTCTCCCAGTCTCCTCCCCATCAGTGTGGCCCCAATTTCTGGTGGGTCATTGCAGCAAAAGGATACAAACTCTGGGCCCCAGGGACAGAGATGTTTTGTAGAGGAAAAGCACCTGTGCCAGTGCCCAGTGTGGGCACTGGAATATTTTTTTTCACTCCACTGAGCTTTTACTGAGCCTGTACCATGCACAATGACTGCTGCTAGTGCAGATACAGGTTTTACCTGTTCAATGCAGCTCCAGTACTGCATCTACAGCAGGACTTTTCCAGCTTAGATAGGTCAACTGAATATATCATGCCCTTAATCAGTACAGGTATGGTGGCAATCATGGGCCAAAGTGACTGGGGAAGAGCTTCTAAATTGCCCACTGAGAAGCTAAACCTCCCCTCCCAATATCCTCTATCTAGTCCTTTCCCTGCTCTTGTGTTTTTTCTCCTTTCGTTTACTGTTCTCTTCCTCCTCTTTTACTCCTGAAAAATCCCCAGGGTCTGGCAGAAAACCTTTTGTTCCTGAGAGATTTGCTCTCAGCAGCCAAGCTTTGCTTTTCTTGCATTTCTCACACCAGGGAAACTCATCCCATTTGGCTAAAAATGAAGACTGAGGCTGACATTATTGACACATGAAATGTTGTAAAGGAACAACCTCGGGTGCCTGTGGGAAGTGCCCTGAGCTCAAGAGCAAGAGCTCTATTCTGAAAGATGTTTTTGAACATTTTTAAACCCTCCCTTTTTAACAAGGAGGTTAAAAACTGAACCCTGAACCACCTACCCTCGTGTTAGTTCTTACTACCTTGAGACCAGAGTGTTGTTCCCAGACCTCTTCCCTCTAGGGGATTAAGGTCATCATTACCTGGGCACCTCAGTCATGCATCTGAAAGAAAAAGAGGAGGGAAAAGGCATTGGGTCTGAAACAGCTATTCCTCACCCTAGGCTGACACTGCACGATGGTACCAAGCATCCTGACACCTCAGTTTCCCAAGTCACTTGATCCTGATAATTTCAGAGCATTTTAGCACCCTTCTCCCTTAGGGAGCCCTTTCTTCTGACTGTTTTTTGGTTATATAACTGTTTTTTTTAAGCTTGTCACTGATACAATGCATTGGGGGAGAACTCAGAAATGAAGCATGTTGTAGAAGAACTTGTGCTACAGGGGTATGGTCCTGCCTGGGTATTTTAACTCCTTATTGCCTACCAGATGTGTAATGGTGCAGAGGCAGAAGCCAGCTTGGTGGCTTCTCATAGCTCACATCCTGCTGCTCTTTAAGTGCGGATTTTTTTAATGGAAAAATCCTGCAAATAACAAAACCTTGGGAAAGCAGCTATTTACTGAAAGAGAATGAGTCACTGTGTTTACTCTGCAGACTGTGATGTGAAAGACAAGAAGCCACAAAAGGTCACAGAGGAGTTGTCTTCTTGCCACTTATTTTGTCTATTCCTCCGACAAAGGCAAAGCCATTTGCAGTACGAGCAATGAAGCGGTGATGACCAAAAGATTTCCAAAGGACATATGAAGAGTGCCAAATGCTCTTCATAAAAAAGCAAGTGAACAAGAGGAGACATACAGCTCTTTGTGTAACCTTTACTCTGTCGTTAAGTGCTCCAGTTTATAGTAATTATGGAAAAGCCACTGGTTGTATTATAAATGTAATGACATTAGCAGGACTGTCACTGTGTTTGTAGCAACAGTTGTGAAATTAATTTTTTTCTTCATTAAGGAGATCCTTATTTGCATGATTAAAATGTCAGCGCAGATAAATGCATGTGCTGGAGAATGAATCACTGAGCAAAAATGCCACCTGCCAAGCCCAGAGTATAGGACAAATAAACAAGCAATGAGGAGCAGCTCAAAACTTGATCCAGCTCCCAGTGGGAGCCATTCCATCATCCTCCGGAGCTGCAACAGTCTCCAAGCAAGTGCCAATGTGAGGAGGCTCAACTGAGCAACAGCCAAATACTTGGGATTTTTGCTTTGGCTATGCTCAACCACTTTGGAAGGGAAATCTACAGCCTAATAAAAACAGAGTGTCTCCATTGTGGTTACAATGGAGGGTAAAAGAACCTACTCCTAGAGCAGAACCTACTCCTACCCCTAGAGGGTAAAATATACACAATCCAAACTTACTCCTTTGCTCCTATTTGGTAAGTCAAAAGCCCAGCCATGATGCCTCTAATACGGCTGAAGCTCATCAACTCTGCCTGCTACTAAGAATCAACACTTTTTCCTGTTTACTTTCAAGCTCCACTCAAATGCCCAGTAAAGCAGATAAATCCACACCAGGAAAAAAAAAAAAAGTTTCCTTGTATGAAGTTCTAGGCTCGGAGGCTGAGTTAGAGCTGTCCCCAAAAGTGAGGGATCCCAAATGAGAAAACTGAGAATACCAGAGTGAAGAGCACTAAGCTTATTTCCTTCTCGTCCAAAGTGGAGCAGGGAAGCTGGAAAGATAATATGATGTCAAGGAGATAGCAGATTTTATCTGGTTTAAATAGATAAAATCTAAAACCGGCAAGATTTTTATCACTAGTAAGTTAAGCAAAGAGAGGAAAAAAAGGATAGGAAAAAAAGACTATTTTAAACTGAGTTACTCCTTTTAAATTACATACATAATTGCCCTTATTATATGTTTTTAATGGTATATTTCATCCTCTGGGCTTTTTTCCATTTTAGAAAATGTAACAAAGCAAGGAACTTTGATATTTCAAGCAAACTCCAAGGAAATTGTTTGTTATTCAGAATGTTGGATTTTGACACAGTAAAAAATTCTAATTTGATTTTATATTTTGTTTTATACCATTTGGAAATGCTAAGAGCTGAACTGAAAACAGAACACTTCACTCTGGAAAGGTAGAAACAAAAGACTTCAGATGCGGTGCGAGGCTGTGTCCTTGAGGTGCCACGGGGAGAGTCCACAAGAAAATTTCTTAAACCAGTGTTTTTCGGTGAAATTCTACTTGATAATTAGCACTGCCCAGGTAATGACTTGTCAGATAACTTCTGCGCAGCTCAGCATTGCTCTCCTGGGGAGCAGAGCTGCCCTGCTCACCAGTAGACAGCGTCCGTGGGGAAGGAGGGCTCCTGGGCATCCGCTCGCTCTGCAGAGTGACTCAGTGGCAGGACAGGCAGCTGCCTGCTCAAGATGAGCTGCCAGTATATTACAGCTGAATGGAAGAGGCACAACCATGCTGGCAAGCTGCATTAGCCCCGTGACCCTCCTCACCTTCCCAAGCAGATCAACACTGCTGGCATAAAATCCTTCCTCTGATCTTCATCAGAGTAGAATATTCTCATCAATACTGGCCTATATTACATTTGCCTTAAAAGAGAATATGCTCCAAAGGTATTTTTGCACAGAGACTTTTTTTTTTTCCATGACTACAGTGAATCAAGTCTCTATATGTTAGAAAAATGCTAAGGTAATTTCTAATACAGCTGCACTCAGTCTAGTATGAACTGTGCCAGACAAGTCATCTGAATCAAGCATTTCTTAACATTTCAAAAATAAATGAACTATTTTTGTAAAAGTTATGCAAGAACTGGCAATTTCAGTTCCTGAACTTACATGTATTGATTTGTTTATAAAAAGGTATACTTCAGCCCACCATCATAAAGAATCACTGGTGAGATGGAATAAAGGCAGAAGGCTCTAACCAGGGGACACAGACCACAGGATACAGCTCGGATCTGCCAGCAGGTGTTTTAATGCAGCTATGGCCAGGGCACTAAGAGGTTTGGACACTGAACTGAGGGTGAAGCCCCTTATTCAAAGGGGCTTTTTCCTTGCTCTTGGCCAGGTAAACATGGAGCTCTTCCCTTCCATCTCATCTTCCAGCCACAGGGAAGTGGCTGTATCCATGGGGCCCAGTGGCTGTGTCCCTCTGCACTGTGGGAGCCTGACTGCCACAAAGCCACATATAAACCTTCCAGGGAGGGTGATATATAAGAAGAATATGTAGAAGACACATCAGAACTGCTGAAAATGGCTCAGCAGCACAGCAAGGGCTTGACAGGATGAAGCACCATCCTGCATGGCACAAAGCCCTGGCTTCAGGAGTAGCATGCTGCAGGGACCAAGAGGATCAAACAAAAAGCAAGGATGATGCCCTAAGTGTAGGCTGTTGTAAGGATGACACCCTACGTGCAAGTTGTCACACAGATGACAAGCTATGAGTCAAGCATACTTCTGGCCATGTAGCTCAGTCTTGCACACAAGATGATTCAGGGTCAGAACCAAGATAATGGTTATTCATTTCCAAGACAATGGAGAGACTCCTGTTGGCCTCATCAGGCTTTTATGAACCTTGCAGAAAGAGGAGTAAACAGAAAACACAAAGCGGTTGTAAATCCAAGATTAACACAGCTTTATCCAAGGCCTTTATCCTGCATAACTTCTGCTGTCATCCTTGTTTTCCATGAGAACTGGGTGGAGAAGGCCTAGCTTTCATAAACACAGCTCCCGTTGACTTGTTGACCAGGAGCTGTACAGAGCAAACGTGGCCCAACTCAGCACCCTTGAGGGTCATGGAGAGTCTTTCCCATGATTTCAAGAAGCCTTTAGATAGGACTTTGTGCTTCGGCACAAGCTAGAGGCAAAGCTAGGTAAGAAAGACTATGGAAAAGGGGAAAACAGCAATTCTTTCACCAGACCTTTGGGGTTTTAATTTGAATTGCACGTATGTGCACCCTGAAGCCCTTCTCCCCTGTCATCCAGATCAGGTCCAGGATGCACTGCAGCACAGCTCCCTGTCATTCCCATGGGACCTAAGGTATGGGGTTGGCACAGGGTAGCATGGGGAGTGAGAGGAGGTGGGATGGAAAGTGCACGTCCACGTCTCATATCCTAATGGAGTCACCACATCACCAAGGAGCTGTGGAAAGCCTCTTTGGCCCAAGCATTTGATATAGAGCAAATTGCTGCCTCATACAAGGGTCTGTGGACCCTCTTCCATGAAGCCTTCAAGGTTTTAACGGAGCTGTTGCCTCACCAGGAGCATTAACTCTGTGCTGCCTCTGTGAGGCAGTGGCTCTCACTGAGCTTTTGCTGGGGTTTTGATCAAAGCTCTGCAGTCAGAGCTAAAGTGGAAAATGCAAGAACCAGCCCATCTTACCACACAGACTGAAGTGCAGAACAAGAGGGCTTTGACGTGTCTCTTGTCATCTCCTGCAATACCAGAGCTTTGCACTCTGAACTCCTGTTGGGTTCAGATCTCAGCCTCTGCTTCTCCCTCTGCTTCAAGCTCTGCTGTTGCTGAGATCTCATTTCATGATTAAGAGAAGCTTCTTCCTCTGCAGGAAATAAAAACAGCTCCAGATGTGGACTTCAGCAGCGCTGGACTTGGTGTTACTCAACATCGGCACAGGGCCTCTGGAAGAATCTACCCTTGACCTACCAAAGTGAGTTTCTCTCAGCAAAATCAGATTGCAAAACTCACCACAAGAGGAAAAGTTCCCAAGTCTGGTGAGACCCTACTGACTATTCAAGCTCCACAAAAGGCTTGTTCTCTCTTCAGTCTTTTCCATCAGAACTTGATTCCCAGCTTCAGATCTTGACTCTGATGTACCTGTCAATGGAAACACCTGAATCCTCTGGTGCATGCCCAGATCATTCCTGCTGGAGACAGACATGAGCTCATCCTCCTCCTCTGCATTCACAATGAGTTTCTGATAGCCACAGACCAGTTCGCATCATCTTCTACCAAGATGACTCTCACCGACATGCAGGCAACTGCTCTTCCCTGGAAGGCATGCCCAGCCCAGATCCACATCTGCAGGATCCTGGATGAACCTTTAACCACCAGCAGTTACTCCTGCTGTGAATGTTATTTTCAACAGAGTGTTTCAGCATGTGAGTTTTGATACCATCTTCTACTGCTGTCATATACAGAGGTAGAAAAGCCAACAAATCCTTATTACTTATTGGTTTTCAGCTAGGTTCAAATCAATTTGTATTACAGTACACCGGACATACATTTAATTCTTGCATCCTTCCTGACACTAGGGAGATGGAGGGGTTTTATTGTTATCGTGGCATTTATGCTGAAAAATTTTGCAGCAGCTGTGCAAGTGAAAGAAGAATGATAGAGTGATATGCAGAAAGTTAGATGATGCAAAAGAAAGTAACAGTGTAAAATACAAACCACATGTTGTGCTGAACTGCACAACAGCAGACATCATGCAGGAGAAAGGCATGGTTAAAACAATCTTAATATGCAGGTTATTTCCACTGCCAGCCCTGGGCACCTGGGAGGATGGGCCCAAGATGGGAGATTATCTGCAAAACCTCAGCGATGTTCGTAAGAATTCACAAAGCGATAGCAGCATCTCTCCCAGGTGTATCTCTGCCGCCTGGGCTCCCTGGGAAGCTCCTATTTCATCTGCATCCCGTATTTCTCTGGGTTCCCAGTAAATGCCTTTTCTGCATTTTAAACCATGAACTTTGCAGTCACAGACTTCTTCCTCCACTGTTGCCACAATAAGAGGCACATGAGCATGTTCCCTAAAACTACTTGTGTTAGAAGGAAAAGCCTGTAATAACATAAAAGCTTTCCTTGACCTTGTGGTGTAGTTGGATCAACATCTAATTGCTAAATACTGCACGTTTCCCTAAAGACAAAACAAATATGAAGAAAAGCCACTGGATTGGGAAGGCTGGCAAAGCTATCTATCATCTGCAGAAATTCAGCTGGGCCTCCAGCAGATAACAATGGCAGACAATACCTTGATTTTCCTCGTTTTTCTCTCCTCTTAGACAATACAATCTCTTTTCCACTTAGAATCTGGGCCCCCATTCGTGTGACTGGGGAAAGGTTTTCCTGGGACCCTGCTATTGTGAAATGCTGGAACTAATCCTTTATGTGTATTTATGGTAAAAGTCAACACCATCTTGAAATTCCAGACCAGAATAATTGCCTCTGGTCCCAGAAATGATGCTCCTGTAACTTCAACTAGAAAAAGTGCTTGCAAAGCTTTCGCTGCAAGTACACACAGTTGTAGAGGTCAGGCATAGGTTGACTGCCTACTTTTTTGTGAAATCTCTTGATTTTGGACTCTTTAGATGAACTGATCTCAGAGCTGAAGCCATCTGTCACCTGGTCCGTGTGTGATGTTTGCAAGGTACAGGAGGAAGGAGGTCTACACAGGAATGACTCTTTGCTTTTGCATTTTAAGAACAAGCTGGGAGTGCTCTCAGTGCCTCGTGTTGGGATCAGTTCAGGCTTTTCTGCTCTGGAAACAAATGTCACAGCTTGAAGTATGTCCACATGCCCCAGGGACCTCAGTGGGGATTCAGCACAGTGCTGCACTGCCTGCGTCTCATGGGCAGAGATGTCTCCTTCACTCCCTTTGTTTGTTTGTTTGTTTTTTACTGTGAATTTCTGCTCGTTTTTAGACCACTTAGATCTTTCTGCTTAGGTACAAAGGAAAGTCACTGCCAAAAGTTTACAACTGGCCCTTGAGTTCCCAGATTGCTGCCTTCTCCACATGTAAATGAACAGCCTCATCTCATCCATAGAGACAGTGCTGCTATAACATGATGATCATTTAGCTGGTTGCAGCACCCAGCATCCCTTGTCACGGAGCAGACCTCACTGATGTTCACCGTACTACACCAAGGGTAGCTACTTTCAAAGTGACTTGCTTTTCTTTTTTAATTTATGCCTCTAATTTGCTCTCTAAATGAAACTTCTCCCATGAGTATTTCTTTTCACAGTCAAAGGCCAATATCTGGGGGCAATTTTTTCCAAACCAGGTGGCTAAAGTCAGGTTGATACTGTTATAATTATGAGAGTTTGTATTATGCAGACTTGCTTCCCTTTGTGTCCTCCTCTAGACCGTGTCAGATGATGGTAATGGAGAACATGCTGCTGTATTATATCCTAAAATTTCAGTTCCCTGTTTTGGAAACTCACGTCTCATGTATTCCCTTTTGGTAAACGTCCATGCTCTGGGGAACTGCTCCCTTGTCCATGTGCTAATGAGTACTTCCTACCATTAGACCCAGGAATCATTACTGTCTAATCATAACTGGTTACAAAGCAATTAACAGGGAAAAAAGCTCTTTAAAAGAATGATGATGGTGTTCGGGAGCAGGTCCCGCTTTCCACCTGCCACCCGACATGGGAGTTTTAGGGGAAAATATCCGAAGCATGCCCTGCTCTCATGCTGTCTCCCAGTCTGGGCAAGGCACAGGGACTCACCTTAGCTCACACAACGGGCACACACAACGGCCAGCATATGACCGAGGCTGGCTCATCACATCAAATACCCACATGTTGGGCAGAATTGCCCATGCTTGCCCCATTATTTCCCCGTCTCTATTTCCCCTGCTCAAAGACATATGACTTTATTTAGGTTGTTTTCTCCTTTTGAAGGAATTATTGCTGGACAAGTGTGATGAGACACCTTTGTCCTTCAGACTGCAAGCACATCCATCTGGGACCCACCTGGCAAAGGGCAGCCACCAACACCAGAAGTAGTCACCCTAGATTCCCTTAAACCACAGGAGCTCAGCAATACAGTGAGGGGATGCAATGGCACAGTTCAGCTTCCTCCAAAGTAAAACCTAAATCTGGACAGCTGTGCTCAAAAAGAGCCTAAGGTGGGTGGCTCATTGCTGGGTGTCTGTTGAAAAGAGTGAAGATTAGTTGAGATTTTATCCCCGCTTTCAGGTTTCAGAGTTTTTTGGAGGATGATGGCGGAACTGAGGATTTTATTCTTTTTTGTTTTCTTGCATTCCTGACCAAGCCATGTTCTAGCGGTAGAGCTGCCACTACACCCAGGAAAGAAAATCGATGAACAAGTTGGCTAAACTCTGTATCTCAGAGATAAAGGGAAAGAGTGGTCCCCAGGAGACCTCACCTTACGATCGAGTACTTTATATCAGCCATGCATTTTTTCTTACAGAAATTCCCTCCAATCGCACTGTTTGTTTACATGCATCTGAATAATGAGGCACAAAGACAATCAGAATGATATTTGGGTTAGGATCTCAGTTCTCTGCTAACGTGCATCAGCATCACTGGAAGGAGGCTGTGGTTCAGCTGAGACCAGGAACTGTACTCAGATTTTCTCTGCGCAGAAATCAGCAGATGTGGGTGAAGTACAGACAGGGAAACAGGATTTCTATTGACTTGCTCTAGGTCAGAAAAAAAAGGTTATGAGAAAACTTGGACTGAAACCTGGACTAACTCAGATCTGCACCTACACCTCCACCAAGCAAACATCTTTCTCCTCTCTTGACCCGGGTGAATGCATAGAATTAGTATTGGATTCAAGGTACCCCGTGGTTCAAGCAAGTTCTGTGCACTTAGCTGGAAACTATCTCTGTCTGAGCCCCAGCCCCTGGTAGATCTCACCAGGAATCTGCATGTGCCTCTATAAAAACAGCATGGGTTTAATACGTACAGGGCACATGGCATGATTCATCCTTGCTCACTGACCTACATAGTTATTTACACTAAAGCGGGATGGAAACAAAGCACTTTGGCCCTAATTTGGGAGCACAATTCTGCCTTCTTGCCCAGCTCTAACCAATGCTGCACGCCACAAGGCATGGCAAGGCCAGATACACATGGGTATCCAGACACACCGTCCTTCCCCGCATGTGTTGATCTAAACTGCAGTAGAATTTTCCTGGGTTTGAAGTCAAAATGCCAGCGTTTCAAAGAGAAAAGCAAAGGAACAGCTTAAAGCCATAAAATAATACCTCATAGGAAAAGACTGACTAGTAGAGGAAGAATAGCAGTGCTGGAGGGCAGGACTGAAAGCCATTAGCAGAGCTTTGTGAGGATGCTGGCACAAGCAGTCACTCACATCACATATGACATTGTCAAGGCTTTCAGCCCGTTTGTTTAATGAAGGTTAAATTGCTCCCATAGGCTGTATCTACATGGAGGATTTTCTGAAATCTCACTCGCCTCACCGAAGTGAAGCTCTGTCAGCACCAGCAGTACTGCTGCTTTGCTCCTAATCCTGCTAGAGAACAGTTTTACAAAAATACAGAAAAAATGCAACGTTCTTGCTGCCATGAGGCTACAATGATCAGAGAAAACAAGGCTCGCAGGAAGACACGATGTCTTTTATTAAACCAATGCTAGTTATTAGCTATTCCTGGAAAAACCAAGCAGGGATAAAAGCTGTAGGAGACAAAACACTGGCAATGAATCCTATTAGACTAATGAGCCCAAGCCTAGTTTCTGCATGAACAGGCTGAAGTGAAGAGTATCACTCTCTGGTCTAGGTAGCTGAGTAGAAGAAGAAAACTTTGGAAAGAGGTAAAAGAAGGTGAGAACACAGTTGAGGAAAGCAGTCTCTGTGCCAGAGATAGTGTGGGGTGACATTATGAATGGTGAAACTGCTCCCACGAGGTACTGAACATCCCTCAAGTCCTGCTCTAATGAGTTAAGTCTGGCATCTCACAGTCAGATCCTGAGAATCTAGTGGAAGCCTTCCTGATTTATTGATACGCTAGAAGACAGGGCACGGAGCCAACTGATTGAAAGCAGACAGGCCCACAGCAGCTGCCAAGATGCTAAATCACAGGAGGAATCCAAACAGGGTGTATATGTGGAGAGGAGATTTATCATTGCCAATAGCTGGCAGCATTGTTTATCGATCCAGTCCTCTAAGAGCATTAGACGCTGCCACATTGTAATACTGACAGAGGAAGACGGCGCTCGACACTCCCGTGGTGCTGCTGTTTCAGGGGTGAGGCAGCTTGGCAAAGCAGGTCACCACACTCCACCCGTAGCGTGGCAGTGGCTCCCAGCAGCAGCAGGGCTGGTCTGAAAGCCCCACGGTTGACACATTGCTCTCACTGAAAGCTGAAAGGGTGAAAGATTAGTAGCTCAGAACTCTCTGGCCATCAGGTTATCTGTAAGGGGATAGTTTTACTCACTCTCTGACTTTATAGCTGATTGCTTCTGGGTTTTTTTAAATGTATGTGCTAAGAAAACATGCCCTGTTCAGTCCTAAGCTATTCCCCAAATTGAAAAAGCGCTCTCTAAAATCCTTCCTCTGACTCCTTGCTCTGAATATGCCTTAGAATGATTAAATGGTTGTAGTTTTACTAAAGAGGAAGTAAAATTCATGCAAGTAACAGCTTCTAGGCAATGTCACATGCACTGCAGCACTGGCAGAGCTACTCTGATGAAGCATGGCACGGTGCTCTGCAAATGACTATTCTGGAGTACAAGTTATCAGTGCACTAAAATGAGAATTAAATGGGGTTGCTCTAGCAAGTGTCACACCAAGTCATCTGTGGTTGGAAAATAGGCTCTGACTGATATCCTGTCCACACCTCTACATCTGAGAGTCAATGTCTGATACATTTTTTGAAAGAGGCAGGTGAGCAGCACCCTGCCTCTCAGCACAAACCCAGCTGCCATAGGTCCAGACACTGGATCGCTTTCACCCGTACATGGTGCCAAGAGGAGGAGGTTTAGTGGGATTTTGCTGAAAATGTCACATTTCCTTTCAAAAGATCCACTTGCTCAGTGATTTTGACTTCTTGTCAACTTTTGCGTAACTTGCTTTTTCTAAAGTTGGCAAGGGAGCTTGCCCTGCAGATTAACTCTTTCCAACCCCTAACCAAATGTATAAGTTAAAGGTTTATGATTTAACATCAGTCCAAACACAAGGCCACTCATGTTGTTTTGACAGATGAACTGCAATGAATTCTAGTAAATTACCCAGGATACATCTTCTAAGGGCTTTCCACATTCTTCAAAGTAGAGTGGAAGAAGTAAAATAATCTTAGAACTATCAAATCAATGACAAAGAACTGAAACTACACCCGTTCTCAATCTGTACTTGCAGACACCAGGAATTTTTGGCTGCATGCATGCAGCTGAAAGAAGCTGTCACTGACTTCAGGATTTTGCATTTTTAAATGCCTGTGATAAATGGAGCCAGGGTGCCAGCGAAAACGCCAGTGGTGAACTTTGAGCTGTATCGGGAATACAGGCATGTCCTTAGTCTTCTGACTGGTTTTAAAAAGTTTAAGCAACTTGGACAACAAATACAGATGTGCTAGAAACTTGACTCTGATCCCAGCAGAAATCTGCTGTACCAATAACACTGTTGAAAGCTTGTCAAAGCATTTTCTTAGTTTTTAATTAGCTTCTGCAAGAGGTCATGGCTTACAGCTTGGAACAGAGAGCTGGGAGTAAAGACATCTAGGGTCTGTTCCTAGCTAGAGAAGGGACAGGACAGGTGGCTCTGGGCCACTGGCTGCAGCCCCTTTGCCCAACTTCCATAACTGTAAAATGGGTATAATAATACTTGCTGCTCAGGGATGATGCAAGACCTAATTAGATGTTTGCAAGGAGCCCACTGCCCCTCCAATGAATTGTGCAAGAGAAATTAATAATATTATCATATGGGTAATGAGCTCTCGCAAGGCAGGGACTCCTTTGTTCAGAGAGATGGGCTTTTTCAGCAGCAGCCAGATTCCAGTAAAAGTTTATTAGAGAAAAGTGAGTGTTGTTCATCTCTGTGTAACTGAGAATATATTGCTTTATATTAGGAGGATTTATCTGGAATGTATTGCATTCCTTGGAGTCTTTACCTTTAGGGAAAGCCTTAGGAATAACTCCTTAATGCCTAGTTTTGTTATGAAAATGAACTTTAGCTATCTTATGAATTGTTTATCTTAAGGCTGCACAATCACTTTGAATATAAAAGTCTAGTGTTATTCAAAAGACTGCAGAATCTCAAGTGAGTAGATGAATATTGAAGAGATATGAGGGACATTCTGCTTTTCTGATTCTGTTCCACTCATGTGCCTATTTCTCATGTGAAGAAGAACAAGAGTATAATTATATTGCACCTATTATTGTGATACAGGAGAAGCAATTACTATATGTATACAAAAAGATCATTAAATATTTCCACTGGTAACCACGAATCATGCCAGAAATGCATTACTATCATACTGTATTTTCATTACATACCCCAAAACTTAGTTAACAATTAATTCCAGCAACAGCATAAGGAAATTGAAGCAGAAAATAATTTTGCAGCCATCGACTGAAATGAAAAATGGAGTGACAAAAAGTAACTAAAACTTAAGTTGTTAACTCGTAGAATAATATACGCAGACATGAGTGACTATAGGATTTGCAGCCACAGGAGTGAAAGGTGGAGCTCTGTCAGTGTATCAGTGACTCCCTACATGCTGAAGAGGTGAGGCAATCAGCCCAACCCTCTGTTTTCCACCACTGAGAAAAAAAAAATAAACACAGACAACCCTTCTCCAACCTACACATTGTCACCTGCATCAACCATTCAAGGCAAAAGCTCCAACAGCTCCAGCACCTCAGGTTAGAGCCCTGTGTGCTCACAGTCCAGGCCAGGAGACAGCTTGAAATATTTGTGTGTGGTAGCAAATGTTTCAGAGTCACTCACTGCTCTGCTTCTTTCATTTAAAGTATATTTTACTTTATTCAGTTCCAATGATGGTGGGAAATACCGGTGGGTTTTCTGCTGCTATATCATGTTTCCATGTATCAACTAAAAAGAGGCTACAGGCAGCATCCCTACCCCAGTATCACAGCCGTAAGTGTAAATGGCACAAACAGGGCTAATGTATGACACTTATGAATTATGCATGAACTTTATATTGCCACCGTGCCACGGTACCCACCAGACCAGCAATATTAGTCTTGCATTTTTCCTGCACCACCTTGCATCACCACGCTGCACTGAACTGCCCTGTCTCTCTCACAACACCCCAGGCAGTGGCCGCTGCCCGTGCAGCTCCACCGCTGTGGCCATGGAGAGGAGGAGGGCTGGAAAGCAGCCACACACTGTCTCACCTCCTTTCCCAGTTGGGCAGAGCAAGATTTTTCTGTCTCCCCAGAAAAGTACTAGTTCAGAGCAGAGCATCTGTGGGATCGGTGGCTATACCAGATCAGAGTGGGAGGGAATCCCTGACTCCAAGGTGTGTAGTGGAGGCAGAGGCTTTCCAAAGAGGAGAGAGCAGTGCCAGAGAGGTTCCTGAGCCTCAGGAGGAGAGAAGAATCACAACCAGACACATAACAACGTCTTGTGCTGCAGCATCCAAAAGGCAGCAAAGTCTCCTGGGCACAGGTCCCAACCTGCCAGTGAGGTCTGCTGAGGCTCAGGGCAGACGCAGAGAGGAGAGGCACTCAGGACATTTAAAAGAGAAGCTGTTGTGGTTCTCAGTGGGTATTTTTAATTCTCACACCCCGTGACTATTCCCAGTTACAGGTAGGGTGCAAGACATACTCTCTGCTGCTGTTACAGTGTAGAATGGGAAAATGCTAAATTCTGTCTCCTCTGAAATGTTAAGAGAAGAAGAACAGCTTTGTAACTGTTCACAGCCAGATTACTTAGTAAGAAACTCCAGGCAGTTATGAAACAGGTATAAAATAGTGTTCTGGGGCTCCTGAGGTTCCATGGTCATTAATCAAAGACCAGTCAGAACAAAGACAGCACCAGATCCATCAACTTAGCTTCACTCGCAATTGAAGACAGACATCCCAACAAAGTGCTTCCCTTTCCACTATTTCCAGCTGGTTTGCAATTTGTCATACCTATAAATCTTATGGCCTTTCTCAGCTCCTCCAAAATATGCGATCACTTCAGCAAAAAGATTAACAGGCAGCTAGTTTTGAATTAGCATTTTAGCAGAGCTCAGCTGTGATCTGCCTTATTTTTTGTGTGTATATACTAAATTCAGGACCTGCAGGGTGACTGCAGTCCTCTAGCCATGTAATACACACACCAGACAGAGGGAAAGCTTGTCTGGATTTCTTCTCTAGTCTTTTGGAAGGAATCACACGCTGGAAGGAGAGCCAAGTCAGCTTGATGCCACTGTCATGGTAAAAGCTGTCACTTTAGTATGAATAACATCACTGGCAAGTGAATGGAGTATCTTCCTTGGTGAATTTTATACCTTGTAGGTGAAAAGTTCTGGACCCAGCTCTTATTTTCCTATCTTCATCCACTGCAGAGTGTTCTGTTCCCCCCAAAATTAACATGGTAATATCCATTTAGTATAGCAGAGGATACAGCATAACTCTCTATCACAGATTACATCCAGAATACATCTCTAATACATCCAATACTTACAGTTCAGGGAAACTTGTTTAAAATTAGATCAGCGTAATGGGATCTACTCCAGATTAACACAGGCATAAGTGTAGAATCAGAGCTTAAACTGAAGGCCTCAGGGTCCTTCTTTCTGGATCTCTACAGCTGGTTTACACCTCTCAATCTGGTAGATATGATGAAAATAGCCTACATAGCCAAAAAAGGTGTTTCCCCTTTGCCAGCAGTTACTGCCAACACTTAAGCAGGCAAATATTGGGTAATCCCTATGACTCTGGCATATCTCTGCTCAGAAAACAGACACGTCAGCATCTGAGCAGAATGATGTCTGCTGTAACAAAAAAAAAAAAACCCTAAACTATCAGCAGAGCAGTTCTTACAACAGATGCTGTAAAGATAAGGTTAGTAGGTCAACAGATGAAAATGTGTGAGCATTTCTTTTACAGCACTATCCAACCTCCTACTCAGTCTACTTTTTAAACTAAATAGTATTCATCCCTGGGGTACTTTCTTACTACATTCTAGATCTTGGGAAATATATATTTTTAATTCCTAATATTTTTCACCCTTCCTTGAATTTCCACTCTGTTTTTCTTGCATTAGGCATGTCCTTATACAATGTCTACTTGGTGATTTTTTTAATAAATATTTTGGGACAGTCTGTGACACCCATTGTCTATTCTTCTAATCTGATGCAACTGCTTGTGGTGTTCAAAGAAGATGGGCAACATGCTGAGTTCAGAAGACAGCCATCCTAGATCAAACCAGTGCTCTTAGCTAGCCCAGTACCAGACAATGGCCAACAGGTTAAGAACAGCACAAGCTTGCATGGTTTGCCCTCCAGAATGTTTTCCCACCTTCTAGCAACTTCTGGTTTAGGAACTTTATGAGAAGAAATGTTGTCTTCATATTTAGCATAGTTATTTTATATATACATTTCATATAGTTATTTGGTTTATCCCTTGCTCAGTCCTTGTAAACAATATACTGCTGTAGGTTGCAGACTTCAGATTCTGTGGTAGAAAAATAAAACGAGTAATTTTTTACTGTTATGTAAATAGAGTCTCATCATCTGTGGTTCTTTCATGCCTAACGAAAAGAGCAAGACTATGATTAATTATGTTCAGATTTCAAAAAAACATTTAGGCTCTTCAGGTTTGGATATTGGTGATTCAGTAGACACCTTCTTTCCCCGAGTCATTAAAAAGACTGCCTCAGAATGTGGATATTGCTCGAGGTATCAGCCCTAACACCAACTAAAAGCACAAAGTTCTGAGCACTTTGAGACTAAAAAAGAACTAATCCATCCTGAGTATTGCTAGTTCTGCTTTCCTCAACCTGCATTGATCTTATTGATGGGCATTTAAATGCTTTTTTTTTTTTGTCTTCAGCTGTCGCATATACTTGCTCTGTTTGATGATTGTCCAGCTCCACCCAAGAGGAAGCTATACATGAAGCTGTACAGAGCTGTACCTGGAGCCAAATTACTACGTTCACTAAGAAGTCACCCCATACTGAATTTTCTGACTTGGGCACTGGCTCTAATTACTGAATAAACTGAATAGGCTAAGCACTCTAGCAACCTATTATTAAGGTTACCTGAAAACATGGCTGAGTCTAGCTATT
>JAAGNO010021815.1:55067-65287 GCA_033439905.1 Ceryle rudis
TGAATAAACTGAATAGGCTAAGCACTCTAGCAACCTATTATTAAGGTTACCTGAAAACATGGCTGAGTCTAGCTATTAGAGGTGTGACCATCTTTGTTTTGGGAAAAAAAAAATCTAAATGAGAGCAACTCCTCCCCTGCCATGCAGTCTCATCTCACCTCTGCTGCTCCGTCACACCCTTAACAGTTTTAGCTGAGTAAGATGAAACTACAGAGGAAAGCATGAATTATATGTGATTCAATACCAGATTAACAGGACAAAAGGAGGGTGTCCTTGTTCCTTTACTAGTGTGGTCTGCACAACAACTCCTCTCTTCCATCACTACGCTGTCCATGCTTGCTGCTTAGTCTTGGAGTCAGTTCTGCTAATAGAAAACACACCCATATGAGCCCATCTTCTTGAGTACATGCTGCTAGTAAGTGGCTGACATAGGACCTACTGCAGTGTCGGCAGGGAATGAGTTTGCTTAGCTAGGACTTGCACTGTCATTGACCACGAGCACTCTCACTGCAATGGTGTCGGCACATGAGCCCAGCAAGGACCAATAAAACATGCCTGCCATGATAAGAATTTGACTCTTGCAAAAATAGGTCATCTAGGAATACAGACTTTCAGAAGTGGACATGGTCAAATAAACTTTTGGATGTGTGAGCCGGGATGGGAAAATATCCTAAAAACCAGGACCAGTAGTTCACTGGGAGAAATAATCAATAGTCAGTGTGAATATGACCACCAGCTTCAATGTCTACAGGACCAAACTCCTGGGATTTATTTCTGCAAGGCTTTAAGCACTCCTGTACAGTGCTGAAAGCACTGTCTTTCCTGTAGAAACTCAGGAGGTTTGAAGAGTCTAAAATTAAAAAACCAAAACAAAACAAAACAAAAACCAAACCTGTTAGTGCAGATACTTCCTGAAAATGAAAGACCTGCAAAGACATGAATGCAATACAAGAGTTAATTACTTCTCACCTGCTTTCAACAGAAACATAAATTACTGGTTTGACTGATTACAAGATTGCAAGAGCGCAGTTAAAGTTGAGATAGTACCTCTATTCAGAACCCCTTTGAAATAAAGATAACAAGGTAAATACAAATCTTTTTTTCTTTTCAAGTAAACGAAACAAACTAGATCCTTTTTGTTGATACCATTTTAATATGGAGTCTATTATTTAAACATCTAAGCCTTTAAAACTGGAGCGAAAACTGCATTAAGGCCTAAACTCACCACATTCTACTAATTTAAAGTAAATACAAATTATGGTCAAGTAGTCCCTGTTTGTCACTGCAGGTGACAGGAAAACTATTTTGCTGGGGTCATCAGCAGGGAAACACACAGAACTAGGGCTCGCTGTGGCCATGACTAGTTTCCAGAAACAGCAGCCTTGCCTATAAGCAAAGTGCATTCAGTCCACTTCAATTTAATAACTAAATTAAGCTAACTAGTTTATTTCAAGTTGGAAATCTCTCCTGTGTTGGTAGTTTAAGGAGCAAATAAGATTGTTTCTCAGCTTCAGACAGATGAAGGGCTGTCACCATAGGTCCCAGAGCAAAAATAAACCCAGCCTGATTCAAGGTAAGAGTGCAAAGAAGCATTACATCTCTGCCTCACTCTCTCTAGTGCTCCTTTAGGAGCCTGACCATGGCAGCTGATCCTGCACACTGCTGTCAGAGCCTGCAGAGGCTATTGGAGATGCCTTCACAGAGCCATGACTGCTGCTCAACTGGAGGAAGCCAGGGATTTGACAGATGTTCATGCAACACTCTGCTAGAATCAATACAGCCTACTACTGGTCTGAAGTCAACTTTCCATGTAGTAAATAAACTGAGGTCAGTCTGGTTAATCCACAATGCAGACAAGCCGTATGTAGATAACTGAGAATTGATTTCCACACTGAAATGGTAGACAAATGACTACAAACTGTCCATTCAGTTTATGATCTACAAGGAAATACACATGCTCTAATTATTTCCAGTGATAAACAATTATTATTTTATTTAAACAACAACACTAAAAGATCCAAAATAAAAGATAATGAAGTGGCTTATTTGAGGCATGGCTTCTTGTTTGCTGATTTGAAAAGCAAAGCAGGGCCACTAAGGCAGATAAAGAAGCCTGAGCTGTCTCTTGGAACAGCATATCCAGCATAACTTGACACAGACTAAGAGGTGAGCAGAGAAAAGTTAATTGAAACTGGTTTTGGATCCTCCCCCTTTCAGTCTTTCCAGGAGACAAAATAATGTCTGGTGACATTATCAGCTGGACTAAATGAGGAAAGGAAATAGGAAATCAGTTTGAAACATCTATAGCTCAGGTAGTTTGGGGGAAAAAAAAAAGAAAAAATTGTGGTCACCATCAGAAGAGGTCACTAACAACACTGATACTGTAGCTAACGCAGTCATAGATATTAAGGACTTGTGTATTTTCTCTGTTCTGGGACTGTGGGCCTAGGAATGAGAAGATTTCTGTGAGTGAGTTTGGAATAAAGAACCAAATTTTGGTCTTTGTCCTCTTGAGCAGTTGAGTCAGTGAATCTGTTCCTAATAGCTGTCTAGAGGAGGATAAAGTGTTTGACTTCTTGATGTACTACACAATAAACTGTAAGGAAACTGCCAGAGATGATTCAAAGAGGAATTTAGCTATTGGGAACAAACCTTTGTAAAAGACCTGAACTAAAACTTTCATACCCCAGTACAAATTCAATTTTTCCCCAAAGATAGGATTGATCAACTGCGGGTTGGTGCCACAACAGTCTCTTAGAGCATTCATTCTGATCCTATCAACATGGGTAGTAAGAAAGCCTTTGCAGCAGCTTTTGCTGAACATCATTACCTTGAGCCTAGGTCCAAATTATTTTACTAACACTTGGTTTAAGCAGATCTTCTCATCAAGCTATTTTTAGAGGGCAAAAGGCCAATTGTGCTTCCACTGGTCATAAATATTCTCTGCTCCCTTTGCACTTCTGCCAGTCCTTTTTCATACTGAAGAGTAGACTTTCAAAAAGACTGAATAAAGTTTTTTGATGGACAGTATTACATAAAATTATGTTTCTCATTGGTTTTCGGCTGGCTTGTATGTGTTCCTGAAGAATGGTTTACTGCAAAAGCAATGACATGCTCCACTGCTTGGGAATAAAGACAAGCTAGTATGCAAGTTCGCTCAAGGGGAGTGTGTTTGCCAAACCACCTTCTCCCGGTCCTCGTTCTCTCCATTCCCCTGGGAATGACATCGATGGACATACTTCATCTTCACCATGAAAATGCAGCAGACTATTGCTACAGAGAATCCTGATATGTTATGCAGACAGGAATATTAAAAGCATGACAATAATTCTTACAGTATTTATTATACTGTAATCTCAAAGATCAGTTGAATTAATAGCTATCTGTAAAGCATACAGTTAGTCTAGGCTAAAACACTCATACCAGGTATAGTAATTTATTTTGGTTTTAACTGTAAATTTCCTTTTTTTGTTCAACACAATTTTTCATGAATGAATTCTTTGGAAGAAAGCCAGGCTTTTGCTTTTCCCGTTGCAATTTATTGGTAAAGGGTATTTCCTAATGCAAAGCAAAATGTTAATGACCCTGAGCAAACTAGGTTGTGGACTTTAAACATGTGCTTAAAAATTTCAAGTGCAAATTTAACTTTTTCTTGTGGGGAAAGTCATTGGGCAGTTCGGCATTTCTGGCTGGCTGCAGTACAAATACCAGATATTCCTGACGAAATCTCTCCTGTGAATGGACAGGACTTGGCTTTTGCAGATCCAGGTTAGTGACTGGATGCATAAAAGGACATGTTCCTTCCCTTCCCTCAGGAAAGCTTCTCTGCTACTTAAATGAGTCTTCAGTAATACCCAAAGACCAAACAGGACAAATTCTGCTTGCCCAGCTCAGGTAAGCATTCACAGTAAAGTCAATGAAATAGATGTATAACCCACGTTAGAAAGCTTTGTCTAAATCTTTGGGCAAAACAAGATGGAAGTCTTCAGAAAATGATGTGATGGTGGGATAAAGGTCTGATGGAGAGTGAGAAAAGTCCTAGGCTACTCAGGCACATATCACCAGCATCACTAAACAAAGCACCCAGAGAAAAGGCAGGACTTGAAGCAGGCATCTCCATGGGTGGCTGCCAGAAGATGAGGATTAGGTGCCGCTGTAATAGCAGTAGAGATTGCTTACACACAGGAAGCAGGAAAAACATTATAGAGAAACAGGATTGCTAATACTCATCTCAAAATCACAAGGAAGACTGTCTGTATTTAGCATGTTAAGCAGTATCAAATTGGGAAAGTAGTACCATTTTTAGTCTGCTTTCTTAATGAAAAAAGATTTAATCAGCCTTACAGCCTCATCTATTTGCTTTACTTCTTATCCTATACCTTTAAAGCCACTGAACGATTTTAACCTGATCTTATGACTGGATAGAGGTCACTAAGCAAATAAAGTTATAGAAGTTTTCAGAATGAAGGGAGTAAGGAAAAACACAGGGTTATACATGCTTTTTTTATAAATTCCAGTTACAGATGACTGAGGAAAATACTCAACACAAGCTTACAAGGATCTACAAAGGAGCTTGCAAAGACCCAAGCAACAGGAAAAGTTAGAGCCAGTTTGCTATCAGCTGACAGGCGAGAGTTCATCAGAAACTATTCAGCACAACTCTTGTGAAATGGCTTGGTGCTGAGCTAAAGGGAGACATGCTTTCCAAGCAGGGAAGGCAAAACAGGCAGCGGCACAACTGATCTCAGGAGGCTCTATCCTTCTATAGCTGCTTATTCTCACTCACAGAACCACAGAATGGTAGGGGTTGGAAGGCACCTCTGGAGATCACCTAGGCAAACCTCCCCGCTAAAGCAGGTTCACCCAAAGCAGGTTGCACAGGAACACTCCAGGCAGGTTTTGAAAGTCTCCAGAGATGGAGCCTCCACAACCTATCTGCACAGCCTGTTCCAGTGCTCCATCACCCCCCATGCTATTTGTAGGGATGGATGAGCAGTGGATTAGACCAGAGGAGGGACACAGCTGAAAACAGCAAGGCAATCTGTGTTACCTGTCTTACATCCCCATTCTACTTCACGTAGTGATGACACAGGAAGATTCACACGCACACTGTAGGAACTGGCAAGAGGAATAACTATGCAGGAGCAGAGATAGGGCTGACTATCAGTGAATGCCTGCTCAGAGATAATCTGAGCTTCAAAACATGCATTGTAAAGGCAGACAAAAATCTGGGACCTGCAGTAAAGAACAAGGAGTGGATGACTATACTGTGATAATAAAAGGCTTAAAATAGATTGGGAACTTTTAGTCAGTCTTGAGTGATACTTTGTACCACAAAGGAACCCAGTGGAACTAATGGTGAAGACACCAGGCAGTGTAAGAGCATCAGAGTTTGGCCCTATGGAAATGAAACTCAAAATTATTCCAGTTTACTTTCTGTAGACAGGAATAAATAGCTGAACCTTGAAGAAATACAGTGAGAATTTCAAATGAGACACACAACTGATAATAAAACTCTCGTATATTTATATATGAAGTATTTATCTCATATAAAGTTTTTTCTTAGATCTCCAGACAGACACTTGTTCCCTTAAGGCACGTGTGAAGCAATGGCACCGTGAGACTATGCAATTCTTTCAAGACCAGGCAGGATAAGTCTGTTCACGATAAGCTCTAGGCTTTCATAGTTACAGCCACACAGAGGCTGAACTAGGGTCAGGTCTACACAACACCTCAGCTTTGGAGTTCAATTTCACTTTTGCTTATGTCACAACCACTTTTATTAACCTTTGTACAAAGGAAGGTTGAATTACCTATTAAACAGCCTCTTCAGTCGTAAGTCTTCGTTACAATCTGTTCATATGGGTGTGCATCTTTATAGTATACTTTGTAGCTTAGCTAATGATAACACATGCAAGAGTAACCTGGTGAGATTTATATAAGGTATTTATTATATATACAAACACACCTTCCATGAGCAGCACAAGCTTGTAATTTTCAAAACAGCTTCAGGCATTTGGACCTATTCATGTTCACTCTACATCTGTGGCAAACTCACCCTTGATGTCCAAAGACAGGCTGGTAAACAAATACCTTGTTTTTCAACAGGGCTGAGTTCCAGTGGAAGTCAAGCACTTTTGAATGTGAAGTCAGTGACTAAGGCAGATTCTCCTTTCCTGGTTGTAAGCACGAGACTTCTCAGCTGGAAAATATAGGCCATCTGTAATTAGAAATAAATATGGACATGAGAGTTATTTATACTAAATCCACTTTATATGATCTGACCATAAGAAGTGGCCTTGTAGTTATCAGTTTTATTTAAGCCTTCACATTGCTGGGCTGGTGTAAAAGGTCACTTATGTCAATAGGAATCCAGCCCTCCTTGTCTTCTGTGCATGCAAATATTTACCCAATTAGACAGTTAGCTCCACCCAGGTATGAACAAACAAAAACAACTGCTCATAGCATTCCGGAGAAACAACAGAGCACAAGAACAAAGATTTCCACATGCAGACACAGGCAACCAGCTAACCACAAAGCAGCAAAACCAGCAGATTCTTAATTGTTAATAAACAGGGGCAAGTTCTTTTTGATATCCAGAAATATTAAATGTGCTGCTGATTCAGAAATAGAGGATAGATGCCTGTCTGATGTTTCCAGTTGAGATCCCTCCAATGAACGTGAGAAAATTAAATACATATTCAGCTGAATAGAAGCCAGGGTTGGCTGATGAGAAGACCAATAGCTTCTCAGATGGGATACAGAGACTTCTTAGCTTCTCAGATGGGTCACAGAGCTATTACATCTTGAGGTGTTTTGTTTCTACAGTTTCCTCTGATGGGGTTATTATTCTTCACTCCTTGTATTTCTTTCTCGCTTGCCAGATGTAGGACCTAAGAAACTAGTAACACCCAGGAGGTTAATGCCTCTTTGCCATGAGGTCTTTTTGCAATCACAGTTTCTGAGGCTCTGTAATAGACATGAAGGCGCCAATCTCATCTTTACAAATGTCACAAACACCTGACCTTGTGAGGCAATACACAAACAAACCTGACCAAACAGTGAAACCTGGGAGAGCTCTGGACCATTCTGTATGATAACAGGGTGGAAACATATAGCTGCCCTCTGACCTCAAAGCTTGACTCTATCCTACTTCATTTACTTCTGAAAAAAAGAAAGCAGAAGCTTTTGCTGCAGAGGAGGAAATGGGCACCTCCCAAGGCCAGTCCAGACAAACTGGATCTCAGCAGCTCACTGGAGGCACTATTTCCCTCTGCTCTCTCCAAGGGCAACTGAAAGCAACAGCTACTAACTTTGACACCTCCATGACATGCATCCATCTGAGCAAACTGGGTTTGTGCAGTGCATGTTCCTAAACATTGCACATTGTTCTTTTGCGTGTTTTGAACTCCTTCAGCACAAGCAACATCCCAAAATAAGCCTGAATAAGCAAGTGACGCTGGCAGTGTGCAGTTCAGAACATTAACAAGAAGAAATGTGCAGAATCCTAACCTAGCATTTGATTTAAGGCTAAGCTGTTAGCAGTATCTGTAAAAATAGCAAAGTTTTCTGTGGTATATTTAAGCTGTTGTATAAGGTCCAATTCTGCATTACCATGATATCAAGAGTTCCATTAGCATATAACTAGTACAATTTAGCACGTAATTAGGTCCTTTGAGTTTGCACGCAAGTGGCTCAATCTCATTATTACATGTAGAGTCTATCCTTTTATGAATAAAAGCTGAAGGCCTTGGCTTTAGGTAAACACATTTTTCAGCATAACCTAGCTTCAGCACCTTCTGAAGTATCGCCCTAGGCAAAGTCGTAGGCTTCCCATATGCTGCAGTTTTTTAACTTAAAGTTCAGTTTGACAATCTGAAAACATACCTAACAGCAATCCTTACCAAATAGGTATAGTGAGCTGCATTTAAGAGCACTGATGTAGTCACTGAAATGGAGATCTTAAGAATTTGCCTGAAAAGTGGCTATGTTTACAGTACTAATCATGATACACCATGGAAGAGACACTTTCATAGCACAACATGCACCGGTGCATATGCATATTCCTTCTACCTGATGTAGTGAAAAGAGTTTTGAAAATGAGGATGCTGTAAAGCTCTCTCAAATGTTGGGTTTCCTCTGTGATGGTCTTCCTGGTTGCATTGGGAGCTTTACACTGGAAAGCTTTTCCCAATGTCCTGTCCAAAAGCACGACTGTTCTCTGAACGGATGACTCTACAGCACAATGGGAGGAAAAAAATCACAGTGAGATTAGCTCTACATATTCATGGTGTCAAGATGGCAGCCTGGAAGAGGGGCTGGCTGTGTTCAGGCACCTCCTCTGACCTCTTTCATGCAGTCCTAATGCCATCCTGGAAGGTGAGCTATAGATGTCTTGACTTTTCTTAAAAAGCAATGTGAATGGGGCAGAATCATCCCATGTGACAAGCTCTGGAACTGTTTCCCATACAATAGCAACAGCTCTAGAGCTCTTAGTCACTGTGCTCCAGAGTTTAAGGGACGTGAAGATGTGCAGATATAACCAGAGTATGTGATACTGAGCCTATTCTTGGTAGCCCCAGCTCTGCTATTTATAGTTATTACCACAGTAAGGACAGGGAAGGAAGGAGTAGAGCAGAGAACTGGTCATCTGATCTAGACCTTGGCTATCTCACCAGACATCGAGGCTGCAGCTAGCTCTGCTAGATGGGAACATTCCTTCTACCTGACATAGTGAGAAGAGTTTGGAAAATGAGGATGCTGTAAAGCAACTTTGTCTCCTGTGTAACTTCTCGTTCCAAGCTGAATAGCTACAGGAAGGTGTCACTGCATGTCTCCCCAATGCAGAATGATGAAATCTAAAGCTTTAAAAGCATGTATTGGGGGAGTAACTCCTTCATGGTAGCTTCATGGTTAGCCCTACAGGCTAGCAAATGAATACAGAAGCATCTTCCTCAGGAACATGTGACAAGAGTAAGTGGGAAGGTTGTCATTGTGAGAGGACAAAAAGCGCTGGAATTGTGTACCAGGAGAAGAGGGCTGTAAGGGGAATGCAGTTCATGTTGCAGTCCTTGAGGAAATTTCCTTTTTTCCTGTATGGGAATGACCAAGTCCCGAGTCACCAAACAAGTGAAAAACATTTGAGCTTACAACCAGCCATGGACACACTCCCACATACACCTTGGAAGAGCCCTTTTGCAAAACCTGATGTTGTATATGGATCGGTGATGGAAATGTACTTCGTTTTCTTCTTCGTGCAAGTAATGTTTCCATCAAGAAATAAAGGCATATAAAAGACAACGTTCCTTATGGGTTTCTTTATCACAATACCTCTGTTTATTTCACCTATTCTTTAGACTATCATTACTTGGACTAATATTATAAAAAACCTGTCCATCCCCTCATATGACAACTAACAAGCCACTCATTTACAAAGGCATTATAGCCAATACTTTTGCTTGCAAGGAAACCCACTCCTCCTAGTGCCGTGCTTTTTACATCACAGCTAATGTAAAAAATTAAATGTGGAAACACCACTTCTAATTAGTAGTTTTGAAGGTCTGTAGATAGTATAAATAAATGTATAAATGTAAATAGAGCAAGATTATAAGTCCAACAATTTTTAACCATACCTGGATGGAAGAGCTTGCCTCGGTAACACTGCTCATGCCAGCCTCACAAACCTACTATCATCATCAGAGAAGTAAATTCAACAACAATATAACCAGCAAACAGTATTTTTTCATAATGAAGTTTAAATTAAATCACTGCCTTGAATATCAAGTATGAACTCAATGAACTCACTGCTACATAAATATGCAAAACGATAGCGATGAATGAAGTTGAGACCGAGGCAAAGACACTGTCTTTGTGTCAGGACAGAGGTTCATTGAGAGCGAGTCAGGACCAACAGCTGCATGTAGGATGTCGATTAGCTAATTATAGGAGAGTTGTTCCATCAATTTATAGACACTTGGAGACCGCAGCCTCCATAGAATTGTTCTTTCTGTTTTGGTCTGGTAAAAAAGGCAGCTAGAGAAATGTCAGCAACTAAACAAAAAGAACTTCAGCTAACATTTGTCATATGCCCACTGCAATATTATTAACTACAAAAAGACAGAGTTTCAATAAGACAGAGTTTCAATCTTAGGGCTTGATTTCCATGCTCAGACTCCAACTGTAGTTCCTCACCCTCAGATTATGTAAAAGCAGCTAAGTTT
>JAAGNO010021817.1:0-11019 GCA_033439905.1 Ceryle rudis
TCTTTTTCTTTTTCTTTTTCTTTTTCTTTTTCTTTTTCTTTTTCTTCCCCTCCTATTAATACTTGTTTGACATGTCCATATTTTTAAATGTGAATCCTTATTTGGAATAAAGATCTATATTCTATCTTCCATATAAATTAATGCAGCTCCACTGTAGACACCAGAGCTGAATGGTTAAATGTTACATTAAAATCAGCCCAGAACCCAAGCAAAGTCAGTTTCGGGAACCCAGAAAGTTGAAGGAACCTCATTATTTTATGACAAGAATAGAATAAGAAACAGTTGCAGAAATGTTACTCTTATTTATTGTCTGACACACTTTATGTGATTTCAGAAAACCTCATTATGGAAATCTGTATTCAAAATCAAGACTTGTATGAAAAAAGAAAAATCCATTAACATATTTTAATAATATGCTATCAATAATAGTGTTAGAGTTCCCAAGGAAAGCACTATGTAATGCTTATTCTTCCTTGTATAAAAGGACTGAGCAGAGAATGATGTACTACTGATCAATAATTAGAGTGATAAATGTCTGCAGAGTTTTCTGTCACTTTTTACTGAAAAACAGTGATTGAGAAGTGGACTTCTAATGACAACTGTAATTTTTTAAACATAGGTGGTAGCTATGCGTATTGAGTACACAGGCTTATTGAGACACCTTTTCTTTGAGATCACCAAAAATCAGGACAATAAGGAATTGTTAAACTGAGCAGGTGTTTACTGCAGAAAAAGGCAGTCTTGAGTAAGCTTAAAACCTCTGGGAAAACTTACTTATCTAAAGTGAAAGCTGTAAGCTCTATGCAAAACCTTTCCATATGAGGCAACACTGGCTTCTCCTTAGGAAGGAAACACTTTATAGATTGGGGCAGAAAGAGTGAGGGCTGTGATGTATAAAGGACTGATTCACATAGAGCTGTGCTTGAGGATACTTAAGACAAGTCTAAAGTCCTTTATTTATTTCCTGTGACATGGAGACAACTGGTTGTGTGCAGGTGATTGAAAAGTGACATAGAGTAGCAAAATCCTATTTATTTTCTCACCTGGAGGAACTGAAAAGGAGTAGAGCTGGGGCAGGGCCTTACAGGGAATTAGGACTTTAAGTGAGGATCATTTTAGCAAACAAGCATTATGTCTGTATATTCATGTACTAGTATGCAAACACACGCAATAGAATAGCTTGTATGGCATTTCCAATCATAATTCCTTAAACTGTGTTATCTCTGAGACAAAGGTATTCCTTAAACTGTCATTTTTCTACTGTTTTGCCAACAGCCATCTCATTGGTGTGCCGTGTGTGGAATGAGGCTAACAATACACATTGATAATACACCTGAGTAAGCAGAATTGCTGGCAAGACTCGCAATTTAATTCCAGTTTGTATGAGCTGCTGCAAGTAAAGAAACATCTTATTGAAATAACCCCCATGTTGAAACCTTTCCTCCATCTAGAATGGGTATGGAGAGCTCTAAGCAACCTAAGAGAGGATTAAGACAATTACTGACCATAGGTTGCTGTCCTCAATGCTTGTTAAACAAGCACTTGGATGACAAAGGGAGTTCACATATGCTCCCAACTTTTGCTGACTTCTGAGCATGAGACAGATGCTGTGAACTCTCACCCTGCTTTCCCTATAGCAGAGGACATAAAGAGGAGATCCTAGAGGTCATTTAAATCTACCTGGAGACCACCACCTTTTTATAAAGCAGCAAAAAATCACCAGTAATGTCACTGATGAATTCACATCACAAATCCATACTTATGGGTTTGCATCAATGTAGGATAATGTCAGTGAGAAGCATCACAGACTCTAGGTCACTTAAGGTTATGTATACCCTTGGGGATACTCAGTTTTATGTATTTCTAGTGGGACTGAGCAGTTTTCTGGGATTTCTTCTGATAATAGTCCCAACCAATTCTGCCCTATATTTCATGTAAAACCCTGAGCTAGGCTTGACATTTCTGACATTTCTGTTTACATCCCAGCTAGTACAACAGAGGAGCTTAATGTGTAATGAAGGAAAGGAGTGTCTGAATCCTTCAGTTAGAGCTAGAGAATGAATTACTAAATATTATTTTCTCATGAATTTAGAGTATAGGAGCATGTCATGTGAGGGAAGGATAGTTTGTAATACAGTGGTTGTCATTTAGAAGTTATTTAAGATTAGGAATAATATAAAGTAATAATTCTGCCAGAGTTCCCAGACAAAGATTTTGGCTTATCTCATTCTCATTACCCACCTGCAGCTCATGTCATATTTTCCTGAGTTTCCTCATATTCCAATTATTTCCTGTCAATTTCCTGTATCTCCAGACACCTCCTGTCTACAGGAATGATACTAGCAATGGCAATAAAAATCCCTGAGCAGAAGAAATTCTTTCCTATGATCGGTTGGAGTAACATCCAGATAAAAGCTGTGGTGGATGTCCCTTGGGATGTGTTTCTTAACAGCCTGGGGTAGATGGTTGCTCAGTATCCAATTTCCTAATTTTCCTCCTACCCTCTATAGTTCCTGAACATTCTTTGTTCAGAAAGTTTTGCTAAGCATCGCCTTCCAAACTGTCAGAACTTCCATTTCTGACTACAGATTTTGCAATAATTGAAAAGCAGTGTACAGCTTATTAGATGATAGCCAAAACTGCAGGTGATGCTTCTGAAGCCCTCATTTACAAAGTCAGGGATGTGGATTTCCATAAGGTCAGCTTTGCAAGTTCACCTATTCCTTTTCTAATTAACCCCTGCTTGCATTATACTTTGCATGAGGATTCATTACCTATTTTACTGGTAAGTTTTGATAATCTTCTTATGTTGATTAGAAATAAAAGGTGATGATGATAAAGGGAAGTTTGAGTGGCTATATTTTTTCTTTGTGGATCTCTATTTTGAAAGCCATGTAGATAACACCTGGGCTTACTAAATGCAGAAGGTATAAAACCTTCACTGCTCCTACTGACACTTTATAAAATAACTTCCCTTACTACTGTGCTCTTTGTAAGAAATTATATTCAGGGTATAAGTGGAAAACATAGGCACTTGAAAATATTTTTTACCTTCACTTATTTTCAGATCAGAATGATGTTCAGGTGCATTCCTATAGAATAGTTAAAGAATAAACTACTTTTGGAAGTTTCTAAAGAAACTTTTGGAAGTCATCTTGTCCAGACACTGCTCAAACCAGAGCTAACTTCAATGAACAGGTTACACAGAGCCATTCCCAGTCTAGCTTTGAAAACCTCCAAGAATGGAGATATCCAGACTCTCAGGGCAAATTGCTCCCATGTTGAACCATCTTCACTGTGACTTTTCCCCTGGCATCCAATTCAAATTTCACTGTGACTTGTAACTGTCACCTCATCTTTTCATTGTGCACTTCTGGGAAGAGTCTGACTCTCCTTATCCTCCCCTTTAGGGAACTGAGGATCTCAATTAGATCTCCCTTAGCCTTCTCTTCTCCTAAGCTAAGCAAACCCAGATGCCCCAGACTTTCATCCAACAATCCTGGAATTGCTCCAATCTCTAGTCATCTTGGTGGTCCTCACAAATTTGTCACAAGAGATACAAAAAATAAGTAATGCAAACCAAATATTTTTGCAAGTCACCTGGGTAATGTAAGGAATTTCCTCATTCCAGTTGGATTAAAATAAAAAGGCAATTGTTTTTGCATTGCTTTTGTGCAAACTTGAACAGAATATAACACACATAGTGATACTGAGCATGGAAATACAAGGGCGTGAGGGAACAGGGCTGTCACTGTGTCCCCTTACCTTCAAGTCTTGCTCCCTTGCACTCCTCCTGAGAAACAATGAACTAATACTGCACTCTAGATTCATTGCAGCTTACTTTTTTGGAACATCCCAAACACATCTGGATAGTACTGGAGGATGTGGAGCACTGACTCTAGCTGCTGCTCGATGAGAGATACTGCAAAATGATGACAGTGGATTTGGTCCCTCATAAAGGCAGTGTCTAGTCCCAGAGGATGCTGCAGGTTGGGTAGTCCTAAAACTAATGGAAATCACTTACTGTACTTACCCAAAGTCAGATTTGCACAAGTGACTTGAATTTTCCAGAAATCGCACCTTATTTAAAACACTGGGCCTGATTCGTCACTCTATTATAAAAGTTTAATAGAGCAGAGAATCTTATTCATAATTTTCAAAAAATTGAAAGCATTGGTAGAAATCCTCTCAATTCATAAGCTTTAAAATATAT
The DNA here is from genome assembly GCA_033439905.1 of Ceryle rudis. Lineage (NCBI taxonomy): Eukaryota > Metazoa > Chordata > Aves > Coraciiformes > Cerylidae > Ceryle > Ceryle rudis. The sequence continues at coordinate 4,214 of JAAGNO010021817.1, forward strand.
TTTGTACATTTGAGGAGAAGGATCTACATTTACATTTAAAGAAGGGAATAACACCCAATAATCATAATGAAGGGGGTACTAGCAACCTGTGTTCTACTGTATTATCAAAATTATAATTTTCTGGAAACATTGTATAGCAAGAAAAGGAAAACTTGTAACATTACTGATTTACATGTTTGGCTTGAGATTAAAATAGTCTGACACTTTTTGCCAGGTTTAGGTATGAATACAGTTGAAAAACATGACTTCAAGGCAGTAATTTTTGGAATATTTCATTCCTGAAGGGTTTTGCTTTGACCACATTATAATGTTAAAAATCCTATATATCTTTTTTATCCAAATCCTCTTCTTTTTCTTTTTTCTCACTTTCTTTATCCCTTTTATCTTCTCTCATCCAACTTGCAAGTAGAAAGGGGAGAGAAGGTATAAAGGACAAGGAAAAAAAGGTACATCCACTTTAATTCTCTAAACAGATATAAAATTATTCTGCAACCATTTTCAAATTCTTTATCGAAAATATATCAACCACCTCTACCAGTTAAGCTGGAAATTGTCTCAGGTAATTCTATCTTGAACAGGAAGATAGATATCCTCATATCATTCATATTTCCCTAGGTATGATGTTTGGAAAATAAAATAAAATTTGTGGCAGATGAAAGTGACATATCCTTCCCCAATTCCTATTAACTGGAATGGAAGAGCTCAAAAGTTATTTACTTTTTTTTTTTTTTTTTCAATGATCTTTCCCTCTTATTTAAAAGAAGAAAAAAACAATTGGGCTTGAAATCCTCTCACAATCTCATAAAATGCCTCTACATTATGCTGCACATTTTATTCTGCATTCTGTCAATTCTTATAGCGTATTTCATATAGAAAAGCTTTGGGAAATGAGAACCATGATTGCAGCATATGCAGTCTTGCTCTTGAGGGGTAGTGTATTTAAGCAAAACTCATACCATGATTCCCAAGACCTCTTTCTTAATCCTGTCAATGTCTCATTTTTTGACCTTGGGCAAAACTTCTCCCTACCCTTCAGGCTACTCATCTGTTATATAGAAACAGAAAACTTAAATAGCTTAAGGGCTTTATGAAGCTTAATCAACATCTGTAGATTTCTCTGAGATGTTCAAAGGAAACCTGTTACTGAAATGGACAGTTTCTCACAGTCCACAAAAGTCTTCTGTTAGTTTTATCCTGAGGCAGGGAGTAGATATAGACTAGACATTTTGTTTAACATAGTGTTCACTGCCTACTATTGACTGCATGCATGAGTAGATACAATTCACTGCCCATTTTTTCCTGTTAATGTGCTTTTGTAAGCAAATGCAAACAGTGAAGAAAGCATGGTCTGACATTGACCCTCGGGGCTCCAATGAACTGCCTACTTTGCAAGAGCTGCAATTTGCTAGTTTGCTGAGCTGTTGTCAACCCAATAGAGCAATTTGTCTATCTTACTGGTTTTGTACAAGACAGCAGCATGAGGGAGAAGAAACTTCAAACTAGGATGCCTTCATTATGGGCAGGAGTGCACTGGAAGTGCAAGGTGTAAAGGAGAGATTAAGAAGCAGGAGAAAGACAAGTAACTGAAGGACGCTTCATGCCATGAGTGCTTCAGCAGATGAACTAGTTACTACCTGAGACATTGGGGTGGCCAAAGACAGGCATTATTCAATCTTTCCCCTTTGCTAAGCCTCACCATACCTATATATGAAATAGTTTGTAGGTACTTATCACTAATGGAACTTTTTAAGCTTTTTAAATGTGACCTACCATTGGCACTGGTGTTGAACGTACATTAAAAGGATATATTTGTTTATCATTAAACTTCATATGACAATGCTGTTATTTAAAAAAAAAAATATGTGTATTTGGGGCCACACCCACACAGAAGCTTACATTTGTGTTTATATTTCTCTGTTTCTTGCAATCATGGGCATTAAATTTACCAATATGCTAACACTGGTCATAAGAAAACAGATTCAGTTTGGATAAAGCTGTTAGATAAGTTTAGCTTGAAGGGCATTTTCCGGATGTGGAATACTCATAATTTGCCATAATTAACTGGAAAGCCTATGATTTTCTTGAATTTTGCATAGGTTTGCAGCATTTACAGAAAACAGACACTTCCTAGCTTAAGGCTTTCATAGCTTCCTCTAATTATGTCAATGTGACAAAACAGCTTACTAAAACATGCCTTGAAGTATATTGAATATGTATATATTGACCAACTGACAGAAGTTTGTAGTTACATGATTAGGTCCTATGTTAGATGCGAAATGTAGGTATTTTTCCTCATTTATTGCAAACACTCCAAAAATGACCCGATTAAACTAAATGTACAAGTGCTAAATCCCACAAACTACTTCTGCCTACTGCTGTATTTCTTCGGGAAAAATTATTGTAGAAATATTACAATACATCAGCATTTGCCAGGAAATGTAGTTGAGCAGTGGAGATCACCTGCTGATGTATGTGAATTTTCAGTCCTCTTTACCAAAGTGTCTACCTACAGATGAGTGGCACTGACAGGAATGATTGTTGAGCTTTTTTGCAGGGTGTCTCCCATATCATACCTGTGCTATTTTACAGCCTGCTTCCTCTGAAATCCTTGGTTTCAATCTACAGGCCACAAAAAACTCTTACAGTTATTCACACTGTCAGCCTTCATTCTCCTCGAGCTGTGGAAAGTGCACTATGTAGTTTTCTAACTACATGCTTGTATAGGGTTGGTAAATTCTTTTCTTTGGGATTAACACTCCTGTACCAGTCCTCTAGACTGTCAGTCATTTTACTTATTGGGATTAACACTCTTTGACCTTCTTCAGCATATAAATGCACTTGCCTTATCATTTGCCTTGTTGTCACCTGTCCCTTCAGTTGCTGATAGGGTCAATCCAAGTTACACAGCTTGTCCAGCTAAGACAGTGTACAAAGGGAAATCCTTCTTTCAAAAGGTAGGTGTAAGGGGAATAAAAATCTTCTCCTGAAATGCTTATCTAAGTTACCCCTTACATGTAAAGACCATCATTTAAATAAAAGAAAATTAAATAACAAAGTTTTAATTTAGAGAGCCAAGCTATGAACTGAAGAAGTCTGAAGTATGGCAGCCTGATGTTTGCATTTTTCTGGTTTTTGAGGGTTTTTTTTTAAATGATTCTGACAGATTATTTCAAATCTAAAATAATATATTGCAATAATGTGAGGATTTATTCAGTATGCTCCCATGCTGGTTCACCTCTTTCAGCAGTTCCTCCTCCAAGCTGAGGTGCAGGTCAAAATGTGGATCTAAGCATTCAAATAACTTACATCAATGGTATAATGTACACAGCTTTGAACCAAGTGGTCATTTCAGCTGCTAGTCTTATAGTCACATATATTTTACTACATTCAGTAAAGCAGGTGATATTTGGTTGGATTTATAATGCACTTCACGTAGATGCTATATTTATCCAGCAGACCTGAAGCCAGGAGAACTCAAATGGGAGGGATTTGGAAAGATGAAGAGATAAGGCAAAAACATATTAAAGGAGGATCTAGGGGTTTATCCAAGGAAAATAACAATTGCTGTGCATAAATTCTTTTATCTTGAAGATTACAAGGCAATTCAAGCACTTACTTCAGTTTTACTCACAGCACAATAGTTACTGTTCCCTTCTTGAAGTGAACTACCTCCTTCCTTTTCTTCCTGGGAGTCACATTGTAGTGACCTGTGTACATCAAACACTTCCTTCATCTCTGCAACCTCTGCAGAAGCACATTGAGTGGAAAAGAAGCAGAAAAATTGGAAAGCAGGGAGGCTTCTGGAAGAGGCACATGCAGAACAAGAAGAAAGGTAATGAATGGAGAATGAGAAGAAAGAAGAATAGATGAGATGAGTCAATACAGTAAATAACCAGACTTGGATCTGGCAAGTTCTTAGCAAGATGACAGTGTTGCGTTTTATAAACAGGATCTTAGATGTGAGATATGCAAAAGTTGGAGCTCCTACCCCAATACATCTTCAAAACATCACTATTTTTCTTAGCCCACTATAGACATGTTTAACCTGTTGTCCCTAGCATGCCAAGCAGTTCATCTCACTGACCACCGTTGCTGTCTGCTCTGAAGACCCTCCCTCATCATATCTTTTCCTATCATATGATGTCTCCTTATATGATAGGAGAACTTAGGATAATAGGTGCATGGCCATAGTCAAGTTCTGTCAAGTGCACTCCATAAAAATAGGGAGGGTCTTAGTGTCACTGGTCATAGAAGGAGGCATGAAGTGGGGTTCTAGAGATGATGGGGACATTTGCTTCAGAAGTGCACTCAGCACCTGAAATGAAATAATAAACAACATAAAAACACACACTGAATTGAGGTTTTTAGAAGAAAGAGACAGTTACATGCCATGGAACATACCAAGGGGCAAGGAGCAGTTGCTCAGAGCAGCAAATCATACAGACCCCATTTGATAATACGTATTGGGTAGTTACTCTGTTTTTTTCTCTTTCCTAATATATGTCATGATATTCTTATTTATCTCATGAGACTTATAAGACTTAGTTAACTACAAAAGCCAATTTTTAAAATCTAAATCCTAACCAGCTCACCCGTCTTATGACAAGGAGTTCCACAACATAATTAAGCAATGTATTTAAAAAAAAAAGTTAATTACTTCTCTGCATTTTCTCCCATTTTCTGCTTTTCAATTTCATGACACTATCCTTTGTTTCCATTTTATGATACAGCTTTAACAGAATTTTCTAGACCAACTTCTCTATGTTGCTTCTTATTTTGGACATTTTATCTAGTATCTTCCATAAGACAATATTGAAGGGAAGTTTGAAACTCTTGCTATTTATAATGCATTTGAAATGGACTTGATTGTCATTTGAATGAACAGATTGTGCCCTATTTCCATCATTTTTTTTAATGAAATAGCACTCAGGATATTTTCTGAACACTTCCAGTGCATGACCACCTTTATTCTCTGAAAGCCTTTGCTCATAATTCCCACTGAGCCCTTCTGGAGACTGGATGACAAGTACAAGGCACAGCACTGGAGTTATAAATGATCCTCTGAAATTATTTATTTTATTTTCAGTCTCATTCTTATTTATTACTGAGCTGATCTTTGCTTTCCTATGCACATGTGGAGGAAAATGGAGTTCCTTAAACCATATTTATATCAGTAGAGGGATTTTACAGTAAAAGCTATTGCCTGTGGACTGCCAATACCAGAACTTCTGGGTAACAGAAGGTGGTGGAGCAAATTCTGTTTGTTTAGTGCCTCAACTTTTGGATCAAAAATGAATTCAAAACTTTTTGACAGTCAAATATTGTATGGAAAATTGCAATATGTGCATGTATTTCTATAGGGTTAGTGACTAGACATATACTTGAAATGGCAAAGTTATGGTGTCATTTCCCTTTTGAGATATTAAGCTTTTTAAGTTTTGCTTTTCCTACCATCTCAAAGCCATTCAAAGGTATCCATACAATGCAGTCATAGAAGAATCACTCTCCTTCCTTTTTTTCCTTGAGTTCAAAGGAGGCTGGACTTTATCTTCCTTAGTTCTCTAGAAAGCTAGAGAAGGAATGATGTCCTAGCTGATATCAAACAAATTTGGTGGCATACTATTTCTTGTGGAAAGCTTTAGTTCTGTTGGAATTTTGATTGCTTGTGAGAGGTGTTTGTAAACCTCCCCCTTCTTGACAATAAAATTCATTTAACCTTCTTGTCCACACATACAGTGACAAACATATGACTTATAAGTCAATAGATCAGTTACCTATTAGCCCCTATTAGGAGAGACTTTCACAGCAGTCTCAGCATCCCACTGCTGGACCCCATCAGAGTAAAAAGCCCTTGTACTCAGATCAAAGGCTAGAGAGTTGCTGATGAATATCCGTGTGTTTGCCTGACACCTGAATCAAATTACACTCCTGTAAGAGGTGTCCATTAATTATGCATGCAAATTGGGATCTGGCAACATCTTATGAAGTTCTGTATTGCAAACTATAGTTTTCTAATGCTGTCAGCAGCTTTTCAGTTCAGTACAGCAGCAATCTAATTAAAATGGCCATCAAAGCAGAGCTGAATGGCATTAAATAATTCCCATTAATGTCATATTTCATTTAGTGGTTCAGTGTTGAAGGTGTTCATTACTGTCCTTTGCTAGGCTTTGAACTTCTGGACAACAAGTTTTGTAAATGATATTTACATCTCAAGAAATATAAACACACTGTTTGTATATCTGATGGCTCTTCTGTCTTCTTACTCCCCATTTGATATGTTGTATCTGGGTTGCCAGCTACCCCTTAATTGCTTCTTCAGAACATCCTGAGAACCTTTGAAGGGAGGGGGGCACCGGATTTCCGGAGGGGACGTTTCCGGAGGGGACCTGCCGGGAGCAGCCAGACCTTCCCAATGCTCTCTGCTTCTGCCCGGAGGACGGGAGCAGCCGGACCTTCCCTACGGGATCCCTGCTTCAGTGGGATCACTGCCTCAGCAGGACCTTCATCCGCACTGCTGCCACCACCCCAGCTGCCAGACTATCAGGTTCTATTGGGACTCTGACTGTGGTTTGTTTTTTTCTTGTTCTCCTTTGTACTGCTGCATTACCTTTGGTTTGTATTTCTGACTTGAGTCTCTTGCTGGTTTTGTTCTCAAAGCACTACACAGGTGGACTGCCTGGAGGTGGTGAGGAGCAGAGCCCCTGTTTTTTCCAGGGGTTTGTGCCTTCACAGGTGGATGAACTGGTGTTGGGACAAGAGCAGAGCCCTGGGTTGTGCTGGGGATTGTGATGTCACAGGTGGATGGT